>OZ017738.1:144788849-144948849 GCA_963969285.1 Odontomyia ornata
TACAAATAGACATCTACGTACTGAATTTCATTGAATTTAAGGGTACCGTTAAGATTTTATTCAAGAAAACATAAAATCGATAAATCATACTATTACTAACAAAATTGAGTGAAATGCGACTTCTGACGTATTTGTTGTTGTTGTACTCATAAAGGCCTACATTCCTGACTTTTTTCAGATTTTTCGGATCACAGGTGTCCAATCGCGAGGGGGGTGGGGGACACAAATTTTTCGTGTATTTCCCCTCCCTGTGCGCCCCTCGAAGCAAACTTTGCCAAACTAAGACCTGTTTTGAAAAGTTCTCATCAAGACCTTGGATTTGATACCCATATCGGCTACCTTCCATGAAAGTTCGGGGGGTCACCCTCCTATATGGGGAGGCCCCCTTAAATACCTTCTAAAATTTTTTTGCAGTTGAGCTTTGAAGAGATCACCACTTTACACCTACATACAAAATTTGATGTTTCTAGCTTAAGTAGTTTCCGAGAAAAACTGCTGTGACACACGGACGGACCCATGCTTTTAAAAAAATCAACTCTAAATTTAACAAGAAAATGCTAATAATTTTATACTTTGCAATGATTGTTTTTCGTTTACTCACTTCCTATCATAGTTTGCTCGATGATCCTTTATATTATTTGTAATTAAAAATGGAACCTTTAGGCCTGTTTGTACCTAAATTTTAAGTTAAGATTTGTAATTAGGCTGTTCATAATAATAAAAATAAAAAAAAAATCAAGTGCATATATTTTTTTCAAATCTGCCACAAAATTCCGAGTAATAAATAGGAAGGTTTTCGAGCAGTTTGATTGACCAACTGCTCGATTAATACAATATGATTGATATTCCGTTGACAATTCGGGGGTAAAAGTACAAGAGGAGTGGGATTTTCATGAGACCAACTAGACAGCCACTTGAGTCTGTGGATGCTCCACCGGTGTAAAAGCGGAGGAATTTCAATTTGTATGGGAAGGCATGTACGAGTATGTATTAAAAGTCCTTCACTCACGTATGGATGAAAATAAGCTCATTTTGCGTCCATTACTTTATATGTCTATGATCGGAGTTCACATAACATACAGGGTTTTATATGGATAGACTAACTCCTCCTCTCTCTTTCCCTAAGGAAACGATTGAAGCTAAATGGCTCAAACTTTGTGCAAATGTCAAAAGAAATGATTGCTGAAAAGCTCTGATCTTATCAAACATTTCAAGATTTTTAACGAGGGTCCCCTCTTATACCGAAGGGATTCATAAAAGTTTTATTGTATCATAGGTCACCAAAAGAAAGGTTATGATTAGAACTTTTAAAATCTGCAATAAAAATTCATTTTGTTCATCAGGTGGTCTATCAGGAGGCAAAATGTACTAAAAATGTGTTTTCCCCCGCAATCGGACTCTTTTTAGTCGAAAAACCTGACAAGAATCACAAGCGTAGGTCTTTTTGAGTACAAGAGCAACAAATATCTCAGAAACCAAAAATCGCTCAACTTTGTTAGTAATAGTCTGATTTGTGTATTTTACGTGTGGTACCATAAAGGCGAAATGGTGCCCTTAATGTTCTTTAATTTCATATTTATGTATATTAATTATTTGTGCTCACAAAATTTCATTGAAATCAAATCGTCGTCAAATGAGATACAGTCATTTGAATTATATAGAAATTACTGGTATGGATTTCAAATTGACCTGGACACTATAATTTTCTTCAGGAAGGTTATTTAAGATGGAACAGTATGGCTTGATATTTCATACATTATATAATTGAACGACTGCTTGTGTGTTCAACAGATTCATAGTTCAATGTATTGATTGTAGTCAAAAAAGTCGAAAGTGGTTGGAACACTAGGATGGTTCTAAGGCCCCTCTGAAGAGGGTACTCTCATAATTAGCCGCAAGTATTGACGGAGCAATTAACCAGTCCGTAAAATGAGTGACCACACCTAAAAAATTCCCCTATCATAGGAAAAATTAGCAAGAAATGTTCCAATTAACAAACATCCTTTTCTACTGTTCCTCTCAACAAAATTTTAATGTCTCCTGTATACGTTCAAGAATGAAAGCAAGCTGTTCGTTCAAGATATGATCACTTTATTCAACCAATTGGATCTTTAGTTCAATGTGATTAATCGTTTCTAAGATCATTAATAAGGTGGATACTCCCATTAGATGCAAAATTTAGTGATTCAGCATTCCGTCACAATGGAATGGCCTCATTTCTGTGAGAAAAGAAATAAATACACAATCGTAGTAACCTTGAAACCTTGGTTGTATTCTTCTTAAAGGCGCTCGTCAGCGCGCAAAATTAAACTTTCTTTCGACAACACTTGCGTAACCGTAATAATAAAAGCTGCTGCTGCTCCACGTAGTGCTTGCGAATTTGTTCAATTGTTACCTATGGCCGAGCGTAAATAGAGTACTTTTATTGGACGATAGATACTCGTACGTGGGCACTTAAATGTATCCGTATGCAGGTTATTTGCTATTTGATAGAGGAATAAAAACAGAAAGATACATTTTACTTGCAATCGTTTGTTTGAAATAACTTATTTGAAGGGTAAACTACTCGACACAAGGCTCAAGTTTTTTGACCGGCTTCAGTTTTCAAGAGAATTAAAGTGATATTCATGAATGGAATTTTCAACGAGTGCATTCGTTTTAGGAAGCTCGCATACTACAATTATGGCCCGCGCCGAGTGCGCGCATAGTTGGCATGGATTGCTGGCAGGGTTCATGATAAGTCAATTAACCATGAACACCGGAAAAAATCGAAACCTAGTTCACGAGAAATCAAGGAACTGCATGCGAAACCACGCAAACGCGAATAAGCTATGCTCGCCGGTGGTCTTTATTTCATTTAATTCAGCACCGAATGTGCAAGGATTACTTTTTGTCTACCATTTAAAAGATGATGCAATCCAACGATTTACATATTCGTAGCAAACAATATTCAACTGAAATACATCTATCTTCTTATTGTTGGCGGCACTTAAATCAGTTACAATGTAACCCTAATGTTGCTCCTACATGTGCACACATGTTGATAAATATGCAATTGAAAAGGTGCTTTTCCCATTTTCTTCTGCTTCTTAGTCAAAGTCAAAGCCGACATAATACTTAGGTACTCGCAAAAGATCATTAAGTAACAAATGCCAAGGCGGCGTCCACAGTGGTGTACCCAACGTAATCAAGCGACATTTCCAATTGCCTCGACTAAGTTGCATGAAAATGCATTTCTCTGATTGGTATTCGTCAGGAAATGTTTCGGGAAAATCAAATGACTTGAAAATATTAAATACATTCATTCATTCATTTTGTATCCATTCAAACATTAAGTAGGATAAGAATTATTGTAAATTGCATGAGAAGACTTCAATATCTTTGCGCAATGCAAGAAGTAGGCGAAAGACTCCGCCACGCCTGGTCATGATATTCACTCGATACAATTAAATATTGCATCACATTCATCAATCAATCAGAGAAACATTAATGCCGCACGTACGTTAGCCGGTGACAAGATCTAAGAGAAAGCTTATTGATCTTCCGCATAATGAAATGTATGAGTATCTCCCAGCACAGCAGTAACTATCCAGTTTACGAAAGATTGGCTTGTTCGCTTGGAAATTGCAAATTTATCTAAATAAGCGGGCACTTAGTTATTAAATATAAAGATAATGAGTTGGCTCAAGAAATTTTTGGTAGGGTCGAGAACAGGCATGGCAAACTCATATGATACAACGGGCCATATGACCTGTTCTGCACTAAGTTGGGGGCCGCATGTTCTCAATTCAAAATACATATAAGAGATATGAAAGATGATTTTCATTGTGCTTACAAAATGTGGTAAGTATTTATTTGAATCAATATTCTGCTCTACGATTATGTGTTGGTCATAGTCATGAGAAATAAAAATTTTGAAAAATATTGTATTTCCTCAAATTTAAAAGAGTCAGATGAAGATAAGGTTCGAGATAGCATGGATTGAGCAGCTAAACATGTTCTAAGGGTTTCTTTGAAAATTGGTATTTGGAGAAAATTGGAAGTTTGGTGGGGTTACAGAATGTTGGAGGAATTACGGAATTTTTGAGATTGTGGAAAAGGTAAGAGGTAAAGCGCCTGGGTAAGGCGCGTAGAACGCGCGGGAGGACGTGTGGAACGATGGGAATGGACAGAAAGAGTTCAATTCGAATTAGAATATTTAGAAATAAGTCCCCGTTGGCAGCACCAGGCGGAAAGGTAAATTTCTCGTATCTAGCGTAAGGTTTCGAAAAAGCATTTGGCTTGCCTACTATTGGACTTCTTACTGCAATTTTTGTAGCACTACATGGGTATTTATTAACAGAAAGGATGTGCCGCCGTTCGTATTTGGAGCCCCTTCATAGAGGCGCAAATATTTTGCTAATTAAATTGAGTTGCACATGTATGGATCACATATTGAAAACCGGCGGGTAATAAATTGTTATAAACATATTTAAACTCGTTTCGCCCTTCTCACATTTGCTATTTACACATTCCACAGTGGTTACCACACAAAGGTGATAACTTTTTGGCTTAAATAGCTCAAATAGTTAATTTCAAAAGATTTCCATAAAAGTTTAATCAGCACTTGCATTGCCATTAATATATACAGAGCCAGAGGCCACAAACAAAGATGCATTCCGTGACGCGGTTCAAAAGGTTCTTGGAGATGCGGCAACGGTTGCCTCGCTCGAACCAATGACCACCCTGAAAATCAGGGGCCTCGACTGCGTCACGGACAAAGCTGAAGTAGAGGATGCCGTTAGGAGGGAGTTCCCCAGCTTAAGTGAAGTCAAGGCAAGATTGACACGTGAAAACACAAGGGGGCAACGCATGGCTATTGTCGAACTAGCTGATAAAGACGCCCAGTAAATCCTGGCGAAGGGCAAAATTAAGATAGGTTGGGTGATCTGCAGGATACGGAGAAGAGCGATCCCTATTCGCTGCTTCAGATGCTTCGAATACGGACACACTGCGTATGGCTGTAGGGGACCCGACAGGAGATCTCTGTGCTACAAATGTGGTAAAACGGGGCACAAAAGGAAGGAGTGCACGAACGAGGCAAAATGCATTCTTTGCAAGGATGCTAAGCTAGCTCCCGGCGACCTCAAACATGAGCCGGGGACAGGGAGACGCTGGGTTTTCAAGGAGGCCCTAACTAAAGCCAAATCTATACTCAAGTGATCCGTATCCTGCAGGTCAATTTGCACCGAAGCACAAACGCCCAGGACCTACTTGAGCAGTTTGCGAAGGGTAAGAAAGCTGACCTCCTGTTGCTGAGCGAGCAACATCACAACAAGGACCCGCAAGCGTGGTACCCTGACAAATCTGGTACCTCGGCCATCTGGGTTCGAGACAGCACCCGCCTTCAAGTGCAGGGCCATGGACGCGGGGATGGTTTTGTGTGGGTGCGGTGTTCAGGGATAACATATTTCAGTGTTTATCTGACGCCTAACGAGGCAATGCGATCTTTTCGAACCAAACTCGATGCCCTGGAGGACGCTGTCTCGAACACAGAGGGCCACATGCTGGTCAGGGGAGACTTCAACGCTAGAGCAATTGAATGGGGTATGCCACAATTCGACCCAAGGGGAAAGCAAATCTTGGACATGGTGGCCAGAACAGCGCTTTTTGTCCTAAATACTGGTAACACCCCTACTTTCCGCCGCTGGGGTTGCGTAGGAACCATACCCGATGTGACACTTGCTTCGGAGTCCCTGGTACCTAGAGTACACAACTGGTGAGTACTAGAGGACTACTCGGCTAGTGATCACCAGTATATAGCGGTTGAGATTCACGACAGTGCCACTCTGCGTGCATATGCCCAAACTTCAATCCTCGGATGGAGGACTGGGAGGGTGGACGTTGAGAGATTCGCTGATGCGCTTACGGCAGGCGCACTGTTGCTGGGAGCTCCGCCAGGGAGTGGAGGGCCTACAGCCAAGGACTTGGTGAACTCAACTATGAGTACCATCATAGCTGCTCGCGAGTCTTCCATGCCCCGTCGGAGACCCCGACACGGTAAGCCTCCAGTATACTGGTGGTCAAACGAGATCGCCGAACAAAGAAGCGAGTGTCACAAACTTCGGCGAGAGGCCCAGCGGGCGCGAACACGGGTGGAGGCAGACACTAGGCTAGCAGCATACAGGTCCGGCAGGAAATATCTTCGCAGGCTTATTAACAAGAGCAAGGCCCGATGCTGGCAAGACCTCGTGGATGATGTAAATAGGGATCCGTGGGGCCTTGGCTACAAGCTGGTCATGGGGAAACTTGGTGCCCTACGGAAGCCTTGTATACATGACGCGGAAAAGATGGACGCGATAGTGCGGGGACTCTTCCCCGCCCATCCCGTCCGTGTTGACGCTGTCCATGGTGAAACAGCAGTCGAGTGCCCACTCTTCACACAGCTGGAACTGGAGGAGGCAGTCCTCTCCCTGAAAGCGAGGAAGGCTCCAGGTCCAGATGGTGTTCCAGCTGAGGTTTTGCAGCTCGTCTATCACCATTGTCCTGACTTGCTGCTCAGCACATTCAACACTTGCCTACGGGACGGGGTTTTCCCGGTACGATGGAAGGTGGCGAGGCTCGTGCTGGTCAGCAAGGGGAAGAGAAATCCCGAATCGCCGTCTGCATACCGCCCGTTATGCATGCTAGACACGGCTGGGAAAGTGCTAGAGAAACTCATCAAGGGAAGACTCACTGACGCGATTCGTGCTGCTGGGGACCTATCTCCTCGGCAGTACGGCTTTAGAGCAGGACGTTCTACCATTAATGCGATTGCAGAGGTGGTGAACGCGGTCCAAAAGGCAGAGGCATATAGTCGCACCAAGCGGTGGATCGTCCTGTTGGTGACACTCGACGTCACGAATGCCTTCAACTCCGCTAGATGGGTGGATATTCTGGACACGCTGGAAAACCCTTTTCAAGTTCCAGAATATCTAATGCGGCTTTTGAGGAACTACTTAAAGGACCGAAGCCTGCTCTACGACACGACACAGGGCCAACGAAGTATCGAAATTACATCGGGTGTTGCCCAGGGATCTATCCTATGTCCGGACCTGTGGAACGTGTCTTACGACGGGCTACTGAGACTTGAGATGCCAGATGAGTCGCGCTTGGTCGGCTATGCGGATGATGTTGCAGCTCTGGTCGCTGGACGCACCGTTGAACAAGCGCAACTTAGACTAGGTATGCTAATGCGCCGAGTGAGGGACTGGATGACTGCACGCGGGCTCAGTTTAGCACTGGAGAAAACCGAAGTGGTCATCTTGACAAAAAAGAGAATCCCTAGAGTAAGGATGATCAGTATTGGAGATATACAGATCGAATCGAAGCCAGCGGTGAAGTACCTGGGGCTACTGATCGACTCGAAGATGAGTTTCTCGGAGCAAATCAGGGCAACGGCTGAGAAGGCTGCTTCGGGAATATCGGCACTGAGTCGACTTATGGCCAACGTAGGGGGACCCAGCCCATCAAGAAGATGCCTCTTGGTGAGTGCTGTAGGGTCAATGCTACTGTACGAAGCAGAGGTATGGGGCGACTCTCTCAGGAAGGAGGTATACCGAAAACGATTGGCACAGGTACAGAGAAGAGGAGCACTGAGAATTGCATCTTCGTATCCAACAGTCTCCGACTCGGTGGTGAGAGTGATTGCAGGCGTGATACCTGTCGCCCTCCTTGCTAGAGAGCGCCGCGCTATTTACCTGCGCCGAAACGAGGATACGAGGGAGATGGTTGTCCGCGAGGAGAGACAACGCTCGCTCAACGATTGGCAGCAGTCTTGGAGGAATTGCACGAAGGGAAGGTGGACTGCGCACCTCATCCCGGATGAGAGACCGTGATTAAATCGAAGGCATGGTGAGACTGACTTCTATCTGACCCAGCTTTTGAGCGGGCACGGGTGTTTTCAGTCTTACCTGCACAAGATCGGTAAGTCACGGTCTCCCGATTGTCGGTTTTGCCCAGGAGAGGAGGACAATGCCTGTCACACATTTTTTGCGTGTACCAAATAGGCCGGGCTGCGAAGGGAGCTCTACAGGGAGACGGGAGAGCTCACCCCGGATAATATAGTTGCGGCGATGCTCGAATCGGTTGACAAATGGAACCAGGTGGCACATTATGCTCGGGCAAACCTAAAAGATAAAAGGGACTCGCAGCAGCCGGAGGCGCTGGGGCTGGGGGATCTTCCCCTCTCCCCTCCCGCTAGGAAAGGGACTCCCCAGCTTGAAGGCGCCCCACGGCGTAACAAAACGAGACCTGGCCCGAAGTAATGTGTCAAACGGTTCCAGGCTAGGTTCTCAGATTGACAGGGGAGGTGTTTAGTGGGTAGTCCAAGGGTATCCTCCATGGGAGTCCCACACTGCCAGACTCGGCGGGCGCAAATGCCTTCACCTCCCTACCACAAAAAAAAAATATATATTTATTTTCGATTCTTTTCTGAACCACCAGGGGCCGTCGTTTTGAATTTTTATTGAAAACGGCTGCTAAAAATATTAAGCTGTAAATTTTCGAATTTTTTATTTGTCATTCAATTTGTATTATTAAATTAATAGCTTATAATTTCAAGTTTTATCGGAATCTGTTGAGAACCTTGACTTCTAGAGGGCTACAGAAATAAAAAAAAATGTTTATGTCACCCCCCTGTATGGGGAGACCCCCCTTAAATACCTTAAAATTATTTCTTGCACTGCGAATTTCAAGAGGCACCACTTTTGACCTACGTAGAAAATTTCCTCATTCTAGCTCATGTGGTTTGCGAGAAAACTTGTGACGCACGAACAAACGGACGGACGGACAGACAGACAAGTCGCGATTTTATAATTTTTTACGGGTATTGTTAAAAATATTTTACAACATCTTAAAAAATATTCCTATTTATAATTACGTTCGAGATAAGTCATTTAAAACGTTTCCATGAAAAATATTGATTACTTCAGTTGCTACTAAAATAGCGAATTGCACTTGCCTTCTGACCTTTGGGGGCCGCCATTTTGAATGCATGCATTTGATTTTGGACTATTTTAAAATCTTTGTGAACTAGGACCTCATCAATCAATGTTCCAAATCTCGTTCAAATAGGAGTTTCACTCTAGAGGGGTAAAATAATTGAATTTTTAGTGGAAATGGCAGCTAAAGATATTGGGTTTTAAATTTTTGACTTTTTTATTTTTTATTCAATTTTAATAATTTTCTGCATAATACAAGAACATAGTACAGAGATCTATAATCTCAAGTTTCATCAAAATCTGCTGGAAAACGTGACCGCTAGAACGCTACGAAAACCTGAAAAAACGCATATTTAAACCGCCACCATTTTGAAATTTATCAAAGTCTGTAGACCTAAGTAATGCCTATCATGAAACCACGTTTTATATATGTCGGATCAAAATTAAGACTTTTAGAAGCCTTTGAATTTTGAAATTCAACTGGTCGCCATTTTGTTTTTGTGATCTGACCTCCAGTATTTTCACGTAATTCTTTAGATACTTATAATTTTTATCTAACTCCCGAAATTCATGAACATCTGTTGAAAGCTTTGACCACTATTACAACAACAAAATTTTGCACGTTTTTCGACCTTTGAGCGGCTGCCATTTCGTTTCTGCTGTACCGACTTTGGATTTTTTATTGTGAGATACATCACATACATCAGTGAACTTTTATACCAAATTTCATCCAAATCGGAGCTATACTTTGGTCAAAACAGAAATCATGATTTTTCGTCTAAAACGGCCGCCATTTTGTTTTTGCCCGGCCGATAAAGCTGGGTCACGAACTTAACCGAGATATTAAACCAATACACTTTTCCTGAAAATTTGGTGGTCACAAATTTCGAAGGTTTATCCATTTCGTGGTAGGGACAGTATAACCCTGCCATTTGACATCTGTCAGAATTAAGTGTCATCCAAAGCGTGTTTTTTTTAGTTGAAGGTTTGCCATTTGGAAATATGGATCGTTTAACAGTCGAAGAATGCGTTAAAATTATTAAATTTTATTATAAATATGGTGATTCTGCTGTATCAACATTTAGGGCTTTACTAGCCGATTACGGTCGACATAATCGACCTACACAGCAAACAATTTCGAACGCAGTGAGAAAATTTGAAGAGGCTGGATCGATTATTGATATTGCAAAGCCTGTGCATCATCGCAACATTCATTCTGCTGAAAATATCGCTGTCGTTGCTCAAAGTATGGAGGAAGACCCGAATTTGTCGATTCCTCGACGTGCTCAACATTTGGGCTTGTCTTACGGCTCATTGTGGCGGATTTTGCATTTGGATTTGCATCTCCATCCATACAAAATCCAACTCACTCAAAAACTTAAGCCTCAAGACCATACACAACGCAGAATGTATGCGAATTGGGTGATGGAACAACAAGCCATTGATAACGATTTTTCGAACAAAATTTTCTTTAGTGATGAAGCTCATTTTTCGCTCAGTAGTTACGTAAATATACAAAATTGCCGCATATGAGACTCTTGAAATCCTCAGATGATCGCAGAAAGGCCTTTGCATCCGGCAAAAGTGACCGTTTGGTGTGCATTATGGTCTGGTGGTGTGATTGGCCCGTATTTTTTGAAAACGATCAAGGAAGAGCCATTACAGTCAATTCAGACCGCTATGGACGGATGTTAACCGACTATTTTTGGAGAGAAATCGAAGGTTATGATCTGGAGAACATGTGATTCCAACAGGACGGAGCCACAAGCCACACAACACAGGCTAATCGAGCACTTTTGCAAGAGAAATTTCCAGGACGCGTAATTTCAAGATTGAGTGATGTCAATTGGCCCGCAAGATCCTGCGACCAGACACCTTTGGATTAATTTTTATGCGGCTATGCAAAAGATTGTGTTTACGTAAATAATCCTCAAAATCTTGAGCAATTGAAAACCAATATCGTGAAGTTATGGCCGAGATATTGCCGGAAAGGTGCCGAAAAGTAATTGAAAATTACCTCAAAAGGATTGAGGCCTGTAAGGGGACCCGTGGAAGACATTTGAATGATGTTGTATTTCACGTATAATGGCAAGGTTCAATCTTTATATTGAAAAGAAAATATTGTATTGTAAAATGGATAGCCCTATATATATACAGGGATATAACGAATTTCGTGACCACGCTAAAGGTTGCAATTTTGCTCCGATTTTCAAAAAAAATTGAGGAATGTAGTATTGAGGAAATACCTCAGTTAAGTTCGTGAACCAGCTATATCGGCCAGGTGAAAACGAAATGGTGGCCATTTAAGACGAAAAATCGTGATTTCTGTTCTGACCAAAGTATAGCTCTGATTTGGATAAAATTTTGTACAAAGGTTCACTGACATATGTGATGAATCTCATAATAAAAAATCCAAAGTTGGTACAGCTGAAACAAAATGGCGGCTGCTCAAAGGTTGAAAAACGTAGAAAAATTTTGTTGCTGTAGTTTGACCAAAGCTTTCCACCAATGTCAATGAAACTCGGTAGTTTGATAGAAACTATAAGTATTTAAAGAGATATGTAAAAAAACTGGAGGTCAAGTCGCAAAACACAACATGATGGCCAGTTGAACCTCGAAACTTCAAACGCTCTTAGAAGTCTTAATTTTGATCCAATGTATATGAAACTAGGTTTCACGATGGAAATTGTTTAGATCTAGGACTTTTGATATTTCGGTGATAATGCATGTGCAAATTACAAAATGGCAGCCGTTTAATTACGCGTTGTTTTTCAGATTTTTGTGGCCCTCTAGTGGTCACATTTTCCAACGAATTTTGATGAAACTTGAGATAAAGGATCTCTGTACTGAGTTCTTCATTTGTGCAAAAATTTAAAACCCAATAATTTTTGCAGCCATTTTCACAAAAAATTGAATACTTTCGCCCTGTCTAGAGTGAAACTCGTATTTAAACGAGATTTGGCACATTGATTGATGAGGTTCTAGCAAGCAAAGATTTAAAATAATCCAAAATCAAATGCATGCATTCAAAATGGCGGCCCCCAAAGGTCTGAAGGCAAGCACAATTCGCTATTTTAGTAGCAACTGAAGTGATGAATATTTTTCATGGAAACGTTTTAAATGACTTAACTTAGAAGTATTTATAAACCAGACCATTTTTTAGATGTTGTAAAATATTTTTAACAATACCCTAAAAAATTATAAAATTGCGACTTGTCTGTCTGTCCGTCCGTCCCTTTGTTCGTGCGTCACAAGTTTTCTCGCAAACCACATGAGCTAGAATAAGGAAATTTTCTACGTAGGTCAAAAGTGGTGCCTCTTGTAATTTACAGTGCAAGAAAATATTTTATGGTATTTAAGGGTGGTCTCCCCATACAGGGGGGTGACTTAAATTTTTTTTTTGTAGCCCTCTAGCAGCCATGTTTCTCAACAGATTCCGGTGAAACTTGAAATTATAAGTTATTAAGGCAAGTTAATTTAATTTAATTATGCAAATCGAGTGTCAAATAAAAAAGTCGAAAATTTGCAGCTTAATATTTTGAGCAGCCGTTCTCAATAAAAATCAAAATGACGGGCCCTAGTGGTTTAGAAAAGAATTGAAAATGTATTTATTAATGACAACGCAAGTGCTGATTAAACTTTTATGGAAATCCTTTGAAATTAATTACTTGAGCTTTTAAGCCTTTGTGTGGGAACCACTGTGAAATGTGTAGATAGCAAATGTGAGAAGGGAGAAACCTGTATTTATATGTTTACAACAATTTATTATCCGCCGATTTTCAATATGTAATCCATACATGTGCAACTCAATTTAATTAGAAAAATATTTGCGCCTCTATAAAGGGTCTCTAAATACGAACGTCGGCAGATTCTTTTTGTTAATAAATACCCATGTGGTACTATGAAAATTTCAGTACGAAGTATAGTTGTAGGCAAGCCAAATTCTTTTTCGAAACCTTACGCTACATACGAGAAATTTACTTTTCCGGCTGGTGCTGCCAATGGGGATTTTTTTATTTCAGAAGACCTTTCATTTGATACCCCACTCGACTACGTTTGGTTAAAGAAATTTTTCAAGGGTTCATTCGTTATTAGGGAGACCCCTCTTAAAAATTTTTTAAATTTTTAGTAAGACCTTAAATTTGGAGAAACCATCACTTCTGACCTTTTCCCTAGCTGTGACGCACGGGCAGACGGATGGACAGACAGGTCGCGAAACTAGTAGGTCTTTGTACGAAAAATTTTTACAAAGACCTAAAAAGAATCCCTTGAAGTTGAAAAACCGAAAAAGTATTAACTACAATATCAGAAACAACTATGCCCCAAGACAAAGTTATACACAAAACCAACAAAGCAATCAATATTAACAATGTAGAAGACGAGATAATTTCAATTATGACAATACAGCACGAAACTTCAACCAAGCATACATTAATGACCGCAACCAAAATCAAAGATCAAATTACACATGACATAACAATAATTATACTGGCCAAAATTACAGTCAGACAAGACAGATGGACACAAATAAACAGCATAACCAAATGCCAGGATGTAGTCGGAATAACCAAAATAAAAGGAACTACAACCGCAATAGCTACCAGGGAAACCATTAAGCCCCGGAGGTAAAACAGGTGAACAAAAGTCAAATAAATTTACCTCCGGGAATCACAAAAGAATATGTAAAATCCCCTAAAAAGTAATTTCCAAGTGAACTGTAAAACTATAGGAAGATGTCTCACCCCATTCATTGATACAGGCACAGATATATCGATCTGCAAAGAAAATGTACTCGATAAAACTTCAATGTTAGGAAAAATGAAATATCTAGATTTACAGGGATCGCTGATGAAGAAATTTCTTCTTTAGGTACAACAACATTTACTTTAAGGATTGAAGGACAAGGTTTCATGCATGACTTCCATGTAGTTTCATCTGACATCCCTATTAATACAGATGGAATCTTAGGCCGTGATTTCCTGACAAGTAATCTCTGTAAGATTGACTACGAGTTACATACTATTACTTTCTGTATAAATGAAGAAGACTATACGTTACCCATAAAATCGAGTCAAAACCAATTAGAACGCATAATAATACCACCAAGATCCGAACACATTAGCCCTATTGACTTCAGTTTAAAGGAAGATGGTTTAATTTGGAATAAAAAAATTCGTACCCGGTGTTTTATACGCAATACATTAGACAACATTATCGAGAACTCTAACAGCCCTTATAACTTACCCTTTTGATTAGCCCCAAAGAAAAGTGAAGATGGAAATACGAAGTGGAGACTTGTCGTTGATTTTCGACAGCTTAACAAGAAAATAGTTAATGGTGAATTCCCTCTAACCAGACTAGAGGATGTCCTGGATAAATTAAGCCAAGCTTAGTATTTTTCAACACTAGACATGACAAGTTTCTTTTACCGGATAGAATTAAAAGAAGAATCGAAACGACTTATACCCTTCGCAACAAACAATGGGCATTACCAGTTCAAAAGATTGGCTTAAAGATATCATCAAACAGTTTCCAAACGATACTGAACATTTACCTAAGTGGGCTAGATTCTGTCGCATTCTTGTATGTGGTTGATATCATAGTATTCGGATGTAGCCTAGCTCACCATAACCAAATTCTCATAAAATTTTTCAGTCGCTTAAAAAAGTATGACTTAAAATTAAACCCTAGTAAATTAATTTCCTCAGAAGTGACCAAAGTATTCGCACAGACCCTGCAAAATATAAAACTCTAAAAAAAATTCCAGCACATAAAGATGTAGACGACGTAAGACGCTTTGTAGCATTTTGTAACTATTATAGACGCTTCATCCCAAATTTTGCAAAAATCACGAAATGCCTCAATGATATCTTAAAGAAAAATGTGAAATTCAATTGGAATAAGGAATGCTAAGGAGCCTTTGAATAATTAAAAGAGAAACTCATAGCCGCCCCCATATTATAATATCCAAATTTCGACAAACCATTTATTGTCATGACAACTGCATCAGACTATGCTGTGGGTGCCATCTTATCACAAGGCGAGATTGGGAAAGACTTACCAGTATCATATGCAAGTAGGACTTTAACTCAACATGAGATAAACAACCCGATAATAGAAAAAGAGCTTTTGGCTATATACTGGGCGATCCATTCTTTTAAGACAATATTTGTTTGGAAAAAAATTCATTGTTGTAACAGACCACAGACCTCTAATATCACTATTCACTCACAAAAACCCATCGTCCAAAATGACACGCATACGACTAGACCTATCAGACTATGTCTCCGACATTATATAGAAACAAGTTGGGTAGACAGACCTACGCTCATGTCAGAAGGGTTTTGTACACTACTTCTCAGAAATACAGTTACCAGCAACGAATAAAGTCATGAAATATGTCACGCATTTTAAAGAAAGTCCATTGTTCTTCTGAATTCAACGGGCATCATTTTGTTGCAAACTAACAAACATCACTCAAATCATGAATTCCCAAAAATATTTATGTTATTGATCTTATTTGAAAATTTCAAGAAGATCAAATCAAAATCGCAGTGACTGATTCGATAGAAAGTCCATAAAATACCAAAATCATGAGTTATTGTTGTTGTAATTGGAGAAACTTCAAATGGCTATAACTTCCGCGTATATCATTTGCTTTTCATCAAACTTGCAAAGTTTAAGGACCTTTTGTAGGACTACCTAAATGTTGAATTTCAGTTGAAGGGTACTTATACGATTTTATTGCGGAAAATGTGAAATTCGAATACCATACATTATTAACAAAGCTTAGCAAATTTTGACTTCTAAGGTATTTGTTGCTGTTTTACTCATAAACACCCACCTCCATAATTTTTTTAAAGATTTTTGCCTATATAGGGAGACCCCCCTTAAATACGTTATAAAACTTTTTTGGTATTTAAATTTTGAACAGAGCACCACTTTACACCTGCACACAAAATTTGATGTTTCTATCTTAAGTAGTTTGCGAGAAAAAGTGCTGTGACACACGGACAGACGGACAGACAGGACGCAATTTTAGTAGGGTCTTGTAACATTATTTTTAAAAACCCTAAAAAGGCAAAATGAATACAAATGCAGACGTATTGTCAAGAATCAAACTAGATTCAAAAACATTGAAAGACATGATTTCCGAATCCAATAAAGACCAACAAACAATATTTACCATTACTCGGAGTTGACAAAGAAGCAAGCTCCTAAAGAAACAAAAATGTCCTATATTCCTAGAACAAGAGCAAAACTATATAACTGGGACTGTACGTCCTTAACAGACATAAACAATATTCAAAAAGTCAAATTTCAAATAGAGTAAAATCAACAATTCAATATTGAAGAATATATGTTAGTAAAATAGTCAAATTCACATAAGATCCAGTGACAATCCTTTGAAATTAGTTTCGAATATGGAGAACCTAACTTCAGAAATATCTAAAAGAAATATAAATGAAATAGCTTTAGGAAGAGCAGATGACATATTTAAAATGTGCAAGAAAAATTAATGAAGAAGAATATGGTACCAATGAAAATAATCTTATTTTAAAAACCCTGAAATAATGACTGAAAAGCCAATATAAAATAAATTAATAAAAGAGTATCATGATCAACCATACTCAGGAAATTTCTTCTCCTTCTTCTTAGCACTACAGCCCCTTTCGGGCCTTTGCTTCCTGCAAACAGCGCCTCCAACTGTCTCGGTCCATTAACCGCGTCCTCCAATTTCAGGATCCGAGCAGTGATGAACTGTCTTCGTCGACCGAGTCAGACCAGCGTTTCCTCGGTTTCCTCACTGGTCTCCGGCTTTCAGTTCTACCAACTAATACCTTTCTGGGTATCCGTTGTTCGTTCATACGATTCATTTGGCCAGCCCATTGCAGCTTTCGCAGTTTTATAATCGTTGAGGCTTCCGGCTCATCGAAAATTTTACACAGCTCATGGTTGTATCAAATTCACCATTGGTCTCCATGTAGCTTCACTCCAATTATTTGCCTCAGGATCCGTAGCTAAAGGCGTTCAATATATTTGCGGATGCTTGGGTTAGGGTCCATGCTTCACACCCATAGCATAACACAAGTTTTATCACAGGTTTGTATACTTGAAGCTTTGTTTTCCTGTGTATGTAGCTGGTCTCCAAGATCGTCAATACTGAATAAAATATTTTATTTGTGCCTAAATACACACATTCTCCCACATTTTCGAAATAGTATTCGCCAAGTGTAATGTTTTGTGTACTTGAGCTATTTATCCTCGGCTGCGCAATGAACTTTGTTTTATTTTCATTGATTTGTAGCCCTACTAGTTTTGCTTCGCTGTCGAGTTTCAGGAAAAGTTCTTTGGCCGCTGTTAATTACCGTGACAAAATGTTGATGTCATCCGCATAGGCTACTACTTCGCTCGACATGAATAGTAATGTACCTCGCATATCGACAGGTAGCTTCCTTTTTTTTGTGGTAGGGAGGTGTATGCTATTTATGCACAGAGTGTGGGACTCCCATGCGCGACTGGACTACCCACTAAACACCTCCCCTGTCAACCTGAGAACTCAGCCTGGAACCGTTTGACACATTACTTCGGGCCAGGTCTCGTTTTGCTACGCCGTGGGGTGCCTTTAAGCTGGGGAGTCCCTTCCCTAGCGGGAGGGGAGAAGAGGAGAGGAAGTGCCAGGAGAGCAATCTCCCAGCCCCAGCGCCCCCGGCTGCTGTGAATCCCTTTTATATTTTAGGACTGCCCGAGCATAATGTGCCACCGCAACTATATTATCCGGGTCGAGCTCTCCCGTCTCCCTGTAGAGTTCCCTTCGCAGCCTGACCCATTTTATACACGCAAAAAATGTGTGATAGGCATTGTCCTCCTCTCCTGGGCAAAACCGACAATCGGGAGACCGTGACTTACCGATCTTGTGCAGGTAAGACTGAAAACACCCGTGCCCGCTCAAAAACTGGGTCAGATAGAAGTCAGTCTCACCATGCCTTCGATCCAGCCACGGTCTCACATCCGGAATGAGGCGCGCAGTCCTTATGACGTATTCCAGAGCCAATTTGCATAGCATTGGGGCGAGCCCATCTCCCTGCTTCATTCCGATATTTGTGTCAAAGGCATCGATGAGTTGGTTATTGATGCGGACTTGGGAGGTTGTCGACGTCATTGTCATTTTTGAAAGACAGACTGGGACGTTAAAGCAAAGCATTATTTGGTACTGTACGTTACGATCAATATTGTCGTCTGCTCGCTTAAATTCAACGAAAATTTAGTGTACATCTACGTTAAACTCATAGCACTTTTCAAGTACCTGCTTGAATTGGTCTATCGTTGATCGAGCTGCTCTAAAACCACCTTGATACTCCCCAACAATAATGTTGGCGTATGATCCGATTTAATTTTCTAAGATTTTTTAAAATATTTTGTACGCCGTACAAAGTAGTGATAAGCCTCTATAAATTTCGCACTGTAGCTTGTTACCTTTTTTGTGGTTAGGGAATATAATTAATTGTTTCCACTTTTTCGGCATATGTTCTTGTTGCCAAATATGCTGGATGACTTAGTGAATAGCTTGATGAACACTATTGCCACCATATTTGATGAGCTCCCCTGAAATCTCATCGATATCTGGGACTTTATTATTCTTTTGGGCTTGAATAACGGAACAAACTTCACCCAGAGTTGGTGGGGCAAATGAAACCTCCCCGCAAATTGTCTATGAGCTCCGATGTTCTGGAGCTGTGCGGAGGATTAAGGAGGTTCTTGAAATATGATGCCCATCTTTCCTTAATCTTGGTTTGATCAGCGATGATATTGCCGATTTCATCACGACAGAGCGTGGTCTTGGGCTGATAACCACGTTTCAGGCTTTTCACTACTATGTATGCTTGTCTTGTGTTGATGCTCGCTAAACTTACATCTATGCTTCGCAATTGGTCGTCATAGTATTTTCTTTATTTAATCCTAACTATCTTATTCGCTACTCGTCTGAGATTTTCAAAGTGTTCTCTCTTCGTCCTGGTTTACGTACCTACGTATTCTTTGTACGCCTGATTTTTTTTATCTAACGCATTCTGGCACTCATCATCGAACCAATCATTCCTCTTGCGCCAGGCTTGATGTGCAATCGTCTGTTCTGCCAAGGTCCTGATAGCCGCTTTCACTTCCATTCAGAGCTCGTTACTTGTCTTTAACGATGCGTCTGATAAGATGGGAGCCAGCTGGTTGTCGAGGGTTTACGTCAAATTTTTGGCCACAGACGCCGTTTGGAGCCTTTCGATATCAAATTTTTGTAGCAGGCTGGTCAACAAGTTAACTTGATCAAGCAATGATTTGGGTTACAATTGGCTCCTCGGTATGTACGGATGTCAAGTATGCTCGAGGCCCAACGTTGTTGGATCAGAACATGATCGATCTGGCTTTGTGTGTTGCCATCTGGTGATACCCAAGTCATTTTATGAATGCGTCGATGTGGAAAGCAAGTCAAACGTATGACTAGATTTCTGCTACATGCAAAGTCAACCAGGCACTGGCCGTTGTCATTTGTTTCATCGTGGCAGCTATATCCCCCAGTCGTTCCCCGATGAGATAGCTCATTGCCAACCTTAGCATTGAAATCACCCAGAATAAGGTTTGTGTTGTTTGTAGGCAATGGGTCGATCAATTTTACCAGATGATTGTATAACGTTTCCTTCGTTTCTTCGTCCTTTTCTTCGGTTGGGGTGTGAACATTTATCAGCCAGATTTTGAAAAATTTTGATTGTATTCTCAGGACATTTAAGTGTATAAAAAACACTCTCAAAATTAAAACAAAATATGTTTGGTAAAACATGCATAAAATGGTAAAAAATTAAATGTCAAACTGCGATTCATGCATTGAAAAAAAAACCCTCAAAAAACACATCAAAGAACGGCTGACTCTAACTGATACGCCAAAGACAACATTTGAAGTTATCTCTATAGATACAATAGCTCCCGAAGAATATCCAACAACTCCAGGTATTTACTCACAGTATAATGCACACTAGTCGAACAAATTATTTTAAAATACGGTTTCTTTATAATTCTAAAATCAGACAAAGGAACAGAGTTTACAAATAAACTAATGGAAAAAATTTGCAATCTGATAAATATAAAACAAATATTTTCAGAACCTTACCACCATGAATCTTTAGGATCAGTAAAAAGAAACCATTGGGTTTTAAGTGAGTATTTACTAAATTTTGCCACTGACCACGATAGATGGATACCCTAATACTACTACAATACGTCACCACATATTAACACTCAATATTCGGCGTTCGAAATTGTATTCGGTAAAATTGCTTCCCTTGCAAATGACACATTGCAAACTAATGAAAAAGTATACAATATCGACGATTACGAAAATAGAAATTGTGACTTAATAGAAGCATCCATATTGCCAGAGATATGATTCATAAAGCAAAAAAAAAATTAGGCAAGAAAATCAAACAGTAACTAAGCTTTCAAATTTTTAATCAGGAGATCTAGCACTAGTTAGAAATTTGAATAGAAAAAAGATACAATGTCCATACCTTGGGCCATACAAGGTCATAAAAACCAATAAAGTAAACTCAACAGTATTGATTAAAGATATAGAAAAAACATATCACAATAATTCATTAAAAAAATAAAATCATTGAAAAATTCAGTAATTTCAAATGTTTATATATACATATATATGCAGGCCCGTACTGGCCCGCCGGGCTAGCGGGCGATCGCCCGGTGCGCCCCTGCTCATTTTTTTTAAAGTGCCCATTGATATCATAAGGCGACTAAAAAGCGCCCATTGATATCATAAGGCGACGGTAAAGCGCCCTTTTGGTACGAAAATGCTCTCTTCCAACGCCCCGAGAGATACGTTTTCAAATCAGAAACCGAATTTTTGTTTAAATTTGGGGCGCCTGTTCACGCGACCGAGAAAGAAATCGATTCATCGTTGAACTTGTTAGTAGTCACTTTCCTTCGTCAGCATTATCGAATCAGTAGTTCTGTGACGTGTCCGATCTGCGCTCGGTTCTACGCAACACGTGAGAATTTACGCGTTTCTCGTACAGAATTTCTTGAACAAGTCGAGTGATTGAGCCTAGTTTCTGTTGGAATCGATTTCAGAAACAAGTTTGAGGTTATTTGATCTCAAAAATTTGCTACATATTCGCGTTACTCGATATATTGCATCAAAAATGGTGAACCCAAAGAAATCTGGAAACGAAAACAGGAAAGCAAAGAGGAAGTGGGAGTTAGAAGAAGCAGCAGCGTTATGCAAAAAATTGACAACAATGTTTTCTCGAGGTAAAAAAATTTTCTTCACTCGCGTATAAATATAAAATATTCTCACTTCTATTGTAATCTTGAGACTGCTTAACCTCTTACTTTGTTTTGTTTACGTTTGATAACAAAAAATATGTTGAA
The DNA here is from genome assembly GCA_963969285.1 of Odontomyia ornata. Lineage (NCBI taxonomy): Eukaryota > Metazoa > Arthropoda > Insecta > Diptera > Stratiomyidae > Odontomyia > Odontomyia ornata. Next base: position 144,810,239 of record OZ017738.1, read on the forward strand.
ATAGAAAATGAAATACACCAAGCATGCTTCTTGTAAAATTCTATTCGTTTACTCTTCATTATAAATGAAGTAAATCTGATGAATCCAACAGACTTATCGAAAATATGAAAATAATCCAGGCCCTACTGTTGTGACATCGAATTCTGGAAACAGCGCGAACAGTAATGATGAGGAGAAAGAGACAGATTATGAGAAAGCAAAAAATTCGACGAGTAATCGGAGAAATAATGAAAAGAGTCAATTAAAAATGTATTATCAGACCGTTTTCTACATGGAATACAAAAGCGCATTATTTCACCCTTCAATATTTCTCAACTTATCTTTTTATTGATCTATGCATGTTATTTCGAGTATTATTATTTCGAGAGCGTTTTTTTTTATAGTTGAAATGAAAAATACGCTTATCATGACTTCTTATGACAAAAATAAATAAAATGTGAGGAATTTAGGCTTTTGGGTAATTTTTTAATTTATTTAGCTACGGATTATTATTTTCCATCAGTTCAATATAATACTATTTTGAACTCTTCCGCGCCATATAAAGATACTAAACATATCAACAACTTGATATACTATGAGATTCACTGAAAATTTATTATTGTATTTATTTTTTCAGGTTGCGAAAATGTGATTGACGGTTGTGAGGGGACATCTACAAACAATAATACCTCCTTGACAGGTAAAATTATATAGAAAATTGCTAATAACATATGTAAATGCACACGCATTCACATATTCATACTTCATTTAAAAAAAAAGTACTGTTGAATGATCATCCGATGAATAACATGTCCGGAAGGGCAATCTTCTATTATTTGAATAAATTTAATATTCAATAATCTTCTTACGTAAATTTTTAATTTTTTAATTTTTCATTTTAATTTTGAGAAACAAGGGAAACTCATCAGGATATGTATGATAGCAGCCGTTTGACGGATGAAGATAAAATGCCTCTGAATTTCAGAAGTGACCCCCTGGAAGAAACTTCTAAATGTCAGTATTTTTCCAAACCAGAAGCAAACATTTTGAAGTGTTTTCTGATGTTTCACCCTGTACAGCCAGACGGTATGTCGGAGAAAAAGTTTCCATTCGACGAGGAAGTTTTTTTCAAAAATAACGATAAAAAAATGTCAAACGTGAATGGCTATCTTTTGATGCTGCTCTACAAAAACTCTTTTGTTATATTTGTCTGGCATTCTCCAAAGGTATCTCAAGTTTTTGTTCAGGCTTAGTCGATTTTTCTCCAAAGCACTTGTACAATCGTATATATGAACATGAAAGTTCCAAAGAACATGAAAATGCTGTTCAAGCCTTCATTCAGTACAATCAAAAAAAAAGATGTAAAAAGTCTTATTAGCAATGAACAATTGATCAAACGGAAAATTGAAGTGGCCGAAAGACGAGAAATTTTAAATAAGATTTTAGATGTGATTAAATTTTTGGGAAAACAAGGACTGCCATACAGGGGGGATTATGAAGCAGCACATTCTCTGAATAATCAGGAATTAAATCATGGAAATTTTCTGGAAATGATATTATTATTTGCAAAACACGACACTCTCTTGAAAACTCACATAGAAAAAGCTATCCAATCTAGCACAGAAAAGCGGGATTCACGTATAAAAAATGACGAATTGGCAAAAAACTCCGGTCGAGGTTCCTTAGTCACTTTTTTGAGTCCAACGATTGTTACAAAATTGATTCAATTCATAGGGCATGATATGCTCAGACTTATAAGTCAAGAAATTAAACAGGCAGGCATTTTTTCCGTTATGATGGACACTACCATGGACATTTCTTCATTTGATCAATGCGTCAGTGTTGCTCGGTACGTGTTAGGAACTACTTTTAATGGACAAGTCATAGGTCTCAAACACGTCAAGTCAACTGTGGCTCAAAATTTATTCAATACACTCGATGAAACTATTGAAGAACTTGAATTATCTTTGGGAAATTGCGTAGCTGATGCATTTGATGGTGCTGCTAATGTTAGTGGAGAATACAATAGCGTTTCAGCTAAACTTGAAAAAAGTTTCTCCGAATCACAGCCACACATGGTGCTACGCTCATGTTTTGAATTTAGTTTTGACAGACGCGACCCAATGTTTGACCGAATCTGTTTCTTTTTTTTGGTTTGATTCAGAGTGTTTACGTGTTTTTCAAAGAATCATATAAAAGATTACAAGTTTTTCTTGACGGAAATCCTGTCTTTCGTTTATCATCTATTGGAGCAATGAGATGGCGGAGTAAAAATGACGCTGCATTTAAAATATTTGGCCGGATAGACTTTTGGACAGATGAAAATTTCAATGATAAGGAACGGAAATATGTTTTTTCGAAATACTATCTGCGCTTTCTGTGACAGCCGAATCCAAGGAATTCTGCTGTAAAATTCGAAATGACGCCTCAGCTCTTGTGTTGATTTTAATGTCTTGATCCGAACGAGAAGCCGACCTCTCATCGGTTCTAGACGTTAAGTATGAGTAGTGCCAACGGATGGTACCAACCGGTCAACAAATCCGTGCACCGTAATCCATTTTCGCGGTGGCTGCTTGTCGGCCAGCTAGATCGGAGAGGATTTCGGTCGCGGGTCTCCAAATGGATGACGCTCATCTACAATTTTCAGCCATCAATGAATGCCCGTTTCCAAACGCGTCACAAAACAAAACCATACGGAGAGGAAACCTACTTTACGTTACTCCGTATTTCTTCATTCTACCAGTCAAAGGACAAGCATCTAATCTTTACTTCGCGTTCCCGAATTTCCGCCGTGGTACCGAAAAATAGACTACGCTAACTTAAACCCGACGGAAGCTACGCTAATAAAAAGGCAAAACCAACAAAGGTACCGCGTACCGGGCGTGACGCGAAATCCTCTCCGATCTAGCTGGCCGACAAGCAGCCACCGCGAAAATGGATTACGCTGCACGGATTGGTTGACCGGTTGGTACCATCCGTTGGCACTACTCAGACTTAACGTCTAGAACCGATGAGAGGTCGGTTCTTCGTTCGGATCAAGACTTTAAAATCATTACACTCTTATAAATAATTTGAGAAAATTTGAAACCATATTCATGGCTATGACTTTTCTACGTATATTACAAACAACTACGCCATTATCTGATTACTTACAAACGAAAAATCTTGATTTCGCACAAGCATGGTACCAATTGTTTGCAACATCAGAATCTTTGAAAAAAATGAGCGACTCTTTTCCCGATATTTTCAAAGCTGCAAAGCGTTTCGTATCACAAATAAATGAAAAAATTGAAAATTCTGAATCAGATATTGACTTTCGACTCAAACCACAGTTGCCTCTCAAAAGACAGCGAAAAGTAAAAAAATTTCACGACGAAAAATCTTCCAACGAATTTGTTAATAACAACTCTGAAGAACAATTCTGAATAATAGTAGATACTGTTATCAATAGTTTTGAAAATAGATTTATTGTTCACAAAAAATTGTACTTGGATATTTCATGCTTCGATCCTCGGCGCTTTGAAGAAATGGCAAAAAATGGTCTTCTTTCCAATGCTTTCGAAAACATTTGTGAATCGATCGTTGGAATAGATGAATCAAAATTGAGAGAACAATATCTTTCTTTCATCCTTTGAAGAAGTCTTATGAAAATATTGAAAATGAAATGAATATAGACGCACTATCAAACGATGAATGGGTTGAAATTCATAAATCTACAGATGGAATTGACCTTAACGTTAATGAAAATAATATCAATCACGGTGTCAGAAAAAATTGCGAATCTTGTTTTACGTACGTTCTGAAGGTATTAGTCAAGTATAATATGTACTGCGTATCTTACGACGAACTGTACAAGGTTTACAAATATTTATTGACATTACCACTCACACAAGTGACTTGTGAACGCAGCTTTTCGAAACTGAAAATTTTGAAAACGCGATTGAGATCAAACTTGACTCAAAGTAATTTGGAAAGCCTGTTTTTGATGCAGTGCGAAAGAGAGATTCTGAACAAAGTCGACAATGAGCGAAACATAGATCGTTTGTGTGAGAGTAGTAAAGAAATGCGGAGGCTGTTATTCGCGTGATACACGAGTTATGACAGTTGTAATATTTACTTCGTTCTATGTAAAAATTTTATGCTGTCAACCGCGTTATAAGGTCGTATGAGAAAAATTCTACTTCTGGACTGATTTCGTTGTAACTTAAAGTGCATTGTACCCGACATTTTATAATAAACCAATTTCTAAAAAAAAATTTGGCGCCCTTTTTTCAAAATCGCCCGCGCCCCTTGACACACGCCAGTACGGGCCTGTATATATGTGTTTTTACAGTATGCATGAAACCACACAAAACATTACAAATCGTACAAAAAAATATATAAACACATATAATAACAATAAATCAAAAAAAATATTTACTCAAAGAAATTTCCAAAATAAGAATAAAAAGCAGATTAAGCTCTGTACACTTTTGGTTATCGATTTATCGATAGTGCCCTCAGACCGGGGAACTAAACGCGTCCCCAGAGTGCGGATAGGGGAAGACCTTTCTCGAAAGGTTCGCTGCAAATAACCAATAAGCAGCCGCGGACAATGGTCGGCAGTGAAGGGAGAGTCTCAGGACAAATACCTGAGTGTCAATGATCTTCACTGTGACATGACGAAATATATGGCGTCATCAATTATCCATATATCCTGGCAGTAGGTAAAATGCTATGGGAACGGAAACCCAGACAGAAAACCAAATCATGCAGGTCCACAAGGGGAACCAAATTACGGTGCAGGGGGTCGGATCCCCAGTACCGACGGCAGAGGGTAGTGAGCGAGCAGGCTCCCGGCCATCGTCATCCAGCGACTGTAATGTTATAAAAGTGGTGAACTTGGCTTCTGTAACAGATATAACTACAAGCAAACAGGACGCTAGCACGGAGAACCCTTTCAGGCAAAAACCGCTGTTGGCAAGAACACCGATAAAGCAAGTCACCGATTGCGGGGGGAGGCAGCAAATCCCAGAAACACTGTCAAAGTCAACATCACAGGTTAAATCATCGGAGACAGACCACAGACGGACTAACGAACGAAAGAAGGCAGAGTGCGTTGTACAACCTGGCATCATTGCGGCCTTTGGGCGCAGTAGAAGGACTATGCGCACCCCAGAGCGTCCAGTGCAAGACGTACACAATCCGGATCAAGCTGCGACACCAACAGAGGCCAGTGTAAGACTGGGGGAGGGAGAAGTTTTGCCGTTGGCCGATGCCACTTCAAACGTCACCCAAGCAATAGAAGCAAAAGGGCTAGGAAACGGGGGCCTCTCCCAAGAGATGGCGCCAAATAACACAATCGCCCTTGACCGCGCCGAAGAGGAGCGGCCTACTCGGAAAGCGGGGACTATCGTCAAACAACTGAGGGCTGCCTGCGAAGTGCAGGAAAACATAGGCAAGAGTGTCAAGAATGGCATTCTTGAACTGGAGGAGCTTTTTGGCCGCATAACGCACTACAAGCGGAGGTGGCTTGCAACCGAAAAGCACCAAAAAGACACGCTCTCCCTCGAGGCATCAGTGGGTCCTAGCAGCAGCAAAAGAATGGCCGGTAGCCCAATTGAAGGCGACCGTGAGAAAAGGAGGAAGGACGAGACCATAAACGAAGTTGACACTCCAGGCGAGGAGTTTCATGTGTTGCGAAACAAGGCAGCGAAAAAAGTGGCCAAAAAGCTACTCCTAGAAAAAACAGACAAAGAGCTCAACCACGAAAAGAACAAAGAACCCCCCGATATACCGCAGAAAACAAAAAGCGAACCGCGGCGCAAACCCTTGCGAGAGGCACTGCTTATTCAACCCACTAAGGGCCGAACCTACGCAGATGTCCTCCGTGAAATTAAAGAAGCGGTCAAGCCAGACGACACCAAAACTGCCATCAAAGCAGTTCGACCAACCCGGATCGGTGGCCTGCTGGTGGAATTCGGGCCAGAGGCCACAAACAAAGATGCATTCCGTGACACGGTTCAAAAGGTTCTTGGAGATGCGGCAACGGTTGCCTCGTTCAAACCAATGGCCACCCTGAAAATCAGGGACCTCGACTGCGTCACGGACAAAGCTGAAGTAGAGGATGCCATTAGGAGGGAGTTCCCCAGCTTAAGTGAAGTCAAGGCAAGATTGACACATGAAAACACAAGGGGGCAACGCATGGCTATTGTCGAACTAGCTGATAAAGACGCCCAGCAAATCCTGGCGAAGGGTAAAGTTAAGATAGGTTGGGTAATCTGCAGGATACGGAAAAGAGCGATCCCTATCCGATGCTTCAGATGCTTCGAATACGGACACACCGCGTATGGCTGTAGGGGACCCGACAGGGGATCTCTGTGCCACAAATGTTGTGAAACGGGGCACAAAAGGAAGGAGTGCACGAACGAGGCAAAATGCATTCTTTGCAAGGATGCTAAGCCAGCACCCGGCGACATCAAACATGAGCCGGGGACAGGGAGGTGCTGGGTTTTCAAGGAGGCCCTAACTAAAGCCAAATCGATACTCAAATGATCCGTATCCTGCAGGTCAATTTGCACCGAAGCACAAACGCCCAGGACCTACTTGAGCAGTTTGCGAGGGATAAGAAAGCTGACCTCCTGTTGCTGAGCGAGCAACATCATAACAAGGACTCGCAAGCGTGGTACCCTGACAAATCTGGTACCTCGGCCATCTGGGTTCGAGACAGCGCCCGCCTTCAGGTGCAGGGCCATGGACGCGGGGATGGTTTTGTGTGGGTGCGGTGTTCAGGGATAACATATTTCAGTGTTTATCTGACGCCTAACGAGGCAATGCCATCTTTTCGAACCAAACTCGATGCCCTGGAGGACGCTGTCTCGAACACAGAGGGCCACATGCTGGTCGGGGGAGACTTCAACGCTAGAGCCATTGAATGGGGTATGCCACAATCCGACCCAAGGGGAAAGCAAATCTTGGACATGGCGGCCAGAACAGCGCTTTTTGTCCTAAATACTGGTAACACCCCTACTTTCCGCCGATGGGGTTGCGTAGGAACCATACCCGATGTGACACTCGCTTCGGAGCCCCTGGTACCTAGAGTACACAACTGGCGAGTACTAGAGGACTACTCGGCTAGTGATCACCAGTATATAGCGGTTGAGATTCACGACAGTGCCACTCTGCGTGCATATGCCCAAACTTCAATCCTCGGATGGAGGACTGGGAGGATGGACGTTGAGAGGTTCGCTGACGCACTTACGGCAGGCGCACCGTTGCTGGGAGCTCCGCCAGGGAGTGGAGGGCCCACAGGCAAGGACTTGGTGAACTCAACTATGAGTACCATCATAGCTGCTTGCGAGTCTTCCATGCCATGCTTTAGAGCAGGCCGTTCTACCATTGATGCGATTGCAGAAGTGGTGTACGCGGTCCAAAAGGCAGAGGCATGTAGTCGCACCAAGCGACGGATCGTCCTGTTGGTGACACTCGACGTCAGGAATGCCTTCAACTCCGCTAGATGGGTGGATATTCTGGACAGGCTGGAAAACTCTTTTCAAGTTCCAGAATATCTAATGCGGCTTTTGAGGAACTACCTAAAAGACCGAAGCCTGCTCTACGATACGACACAGGGCCAACGAAGGATGGAAATTACATCGGGTGTTGCCCAGGGATCTATCCTTGGTCCGGACCTGTGGAACGTGTCTTACGACGGGCTACTGAGACTTGAGATGCCAGATGAGTCGCGCTTGGTCGGCTATGCGGATGATGTTGCGGCTCTGGTCGCCGGACGCACCGTTGAACAAGCGCAACTTAGGCTAGGTATGCTAATGCGCCGAGTGAGGGACTGGATGACTGCTCGCGGGCTCAGTTTAGCACTGGAGAAAACCGAAGTGGTCATCTTGACAAAAAAGAGAATCGCTAGAGTAAGGATGATCAGTATTGGAGATATATAAATCGAATCGAAGCCAGCGGTGAAGTACCTGGGGCCACTGATCGACTCGAAGATGAGTTTCTCTGAGCAAATCAGGGCAACGGCTGAGAAGGCTGCTTCGGGAATATCGGCCCTGAGTCGACTTATGGCCAACATAGGGGGACCCAACCCATCAAGAAGACGCCTCTTGATGAGTGCTGTAGGGTCAGTGCTACTGCACGGAGCAGAGGTATGGGGCGACGCTCTCAGCAAAGAGGTATACCGAAAACGATTGGCACTGGTACAGAGAAGAGGAGCACTGAGAATTGCATCTTCGTATCCAACAGTCTCCGACTCGGCGGTGAGAGTGATTGCAGGCGTGATACCTGTCGCCCTCCTTGCTAGAGAGCGCCGCGCTATTCACCTGCGCCGAAACGAGGATGCGAGCGAGATGGTTGTCCGCGAGGAGAGACAACGCTCGCTCAACGATTGGCAGCAGTCTTGGAGGAATTGCACGAAGGGAAGGTGGACTGCGCGCCTCATCCCGGATGTGCGACCGTGGCTAAATCGCTTTTGAGCAGGCACGGGTGTTTTCAGTCTTACCTGCACAAGATCGGTAAGTCACGGACTCCCGATTGTCGGTTTTGCCCAGGAGAGGAGGACAATGCCTGTCACACATTTTTTGCATGTACCAAATGGGCCAGGCTGCGAAGGGAACTCTACAGGTAGACGGGAGTGCTCACCCCGGATAATATAGTTGCGGTGATGCTCGAATCGGTTGACAAATGGAACCAGGTGGCACATTATGCTCGGGCAGTCCTAAAAGATAAAAGGGACTCGCAGCAGCCGGAGGTGCTGGGGCTGGGGGATCGCTCTTCTGGCATTTCCTCTTCCCCTCTCCCCTCCCGCTAGGAAAGGGACTCCCCAGCTTGAAGGCGCCCCACGGCGTAACAAAACGAGACCTGGCCCGAAGTAATGTGTCAAACGGTTCCAGGCTGGGTTCTCAGATTGACAGGGGAGGTGTTTAGTGGGTAGTCCAAGGGTATCCTCCATGGGAGTCCCACACTGCCAGACTCGGCGGGCGTAAATGCCTTCACTTCCCTACCACAAAAAAAAAGCTCTGTACACAACAAAGAATCAAACAAATCAATGTAAGTTAACAGAATAAAAAATTCAAAAAAGAAGGAATCATAATGCTAAAAAATATATAAAGTCAATAACAACAAAAAGGAATAAGTATTTTATTAAAAAAAATATTATTATTTGTACAACAGAGAAACCATACAAATGAAAATAGAATTGTACTTAATATTTTGAAACAAAAATTGAATTGGCTAGATACATATTATCAACTTAAATTTTTTGTTACTGAAATAAATAACATAGATATAAAGTCAATTTGTGTGTATATAAAACAACAAACGTACAGTACACAAAAATTTTAAAATTACATCAAATTTTAAAATTTTTAACTTTGCGTTGAGGGTGTAATATGACAATGACAAAACAATCAGATGATTGTCAAACTTCATGCAATACGGCGGACTCTTGTGCTAAATTAAGCATTGCCATAATTTCAAATTATTAAGCATTGCCATAAATTAAGCATTGCCATAGTTTCTTCAGTAATATAAAATTAATGTGAAAAAGTAAGCAAATTAAATGTTAACTGAAAATAAAGTACTGTTAGGTTAAGTTAGTATATAAGGCGAAAATAACTTCAATAAACTCGTCATTCCCTTGAATACGCAAGTCTTATTATTGCGACAATGGCTGGAGTTTCCGAGGAACCAGTATCACCACAATTTCTGGGAAAGACCAAATACAGTCATTCTTGTAAAAAACATTGTGAGCAGCTGATTATAACAAGCTATTGTAGAAGGTCTCTCGTGCATGTTTGACTTTTTATTCTGAATATGCTCCCTAAGTTGATCAGTTTATGTAGAGTGACTTACATTATGGCATCCTAATCTAAAAGTGCATAACAAGCTGCAAATCCAACCTTCAATTAGGTCGTCTTCAAGTTCACATACTTCAAATTTTTGCCGGAGTTAATTCAAGGTTCTTCAATTCGTGGAAATATTGATTAGCTATTAGCAACAGGATTTAACTCAACATAAGTAGGTACTTACTATTATTGCTGTCTATTCTTTATCTCAATCAAACTATTCATCTCATTAGGAACTCTTATCAAAACATTGCAACATTGTTAACTGCTAGCATTCGCATTCCTTCTGTAATACTCATAGGAAGTTTCCATTTTCTTCATTTGTTAAAAGAAGTAAGGGCACGCGGCTGCTATCATTCAATGCATCAACTAAAAAAATATATAGTATAACATAGGTTAACGAGGCCACTTTTTTCTTGTAAAAGTCATAATAAATAGCAATCAGGTCGTTGTGATCGACAACACCTTAAAATTAACTAACGACAAGCAGCAAATGGATCACAATTATTCATTCCAAGAATTCTCAGATTTCATTAAAATGGTCAAAATGGTCGATTCGAGGTAATGTCTTAGCCGATCATAATCCACCATTACGGCTTGCTGTATAATGCATTGAATCTGGTAATTTACAGCATTTATAGCATCAGTTAAATTGATATAGCTGCTAATTGCTACCTTTCGATGCGAATTTCCACATACCTAAGTGTCTTTTACTCGCTGGATATTTCCTATCAAAGGTAAACATTTGAAAAAAGCTTACCATGTGTTTGCATGCCATTTGCAATAATATGCCGCAAATAAAATGAAACGTGTTTGTGCCTTTCAAATTTCAGTTGATGAATAAGTTTTCTCAATTAAATTTCTAAAAGTTGCGTTCGCTGCTACTATCATCTCGCTTAGGTAAATTAAACTAATTTACAAAATCTGATTGACAAAACACTCACTCAATTCACATAATTTGATCGCCTCGATTGCCATTAATATGCGAAACAATCACAATTTGCACGAGTTTTCCATCTTTTTTCTGATGCTTTCGCCAGTTTTTTCTTCTTTGTCGTTGATCTTTCCATTTAGATAAAATCTTTTTTTCTCGAATACCACTTACTTTTTGAATGCCAAATTAAGAAATTTATTGTCTCACCATGTCCCGAGGTCAAGGCATTTGGGGAATATTTTTGTTTTACTTATTTGGCTGCTGAGAGACTTTATGGGCTTGAAACGCCACAACCAACTGGACAATCGGCTGTTGGCTCGCAAATTGGACACTAACCACACAGACGTAATGATCATTTGGTCTTCTGATTCCTGGTCCAATCAAAGTATTTGAGTGCATTTAAAGTACTTTCAAGTGGTTGTTTAACCAAGCCTCATAGATTTATTATCAGAATTTTCTCTTTTTATGCGAACCTATTCCGGACAGGGTCGGAAGTCACATTAGAGATCAACTTTTTATTGACTGAAACTTTAAGCATTGATATCTTTCCGCAGTATTCGAAAAAATTTGTGATTTATGCGCGACCATTTGGTAGTCAATCAAAAATGCCATTAATTTAGACAATATGCTGAAATATTCCCATTAATTTTGGAACAATTATTTTCTTGCTACTTAGCTGATTGCTAAAATAGTTGAAAAAAAAAATACAAATGTAGGTACATATTTTTTAGGACATGAATTATAAGATCGAATACATTATTTTCAAGCATCCTTACATTTGAACACTGAGTTCATTGAAATTAGCTTTGAATTACATATATTAATTCGGCGGATAAAATTACAAAGCAATGAATTTCTTGAAAGTTAAATCTTCTGAAAAAATGAGACTTTATTTCTATAATTCGTTTGGAAGAATAAATTTGTTACAAAATGATTGCGAAACATTGAATGAACCAGTCAAGCTAATTTCACTTTCACTACATACCAGCAAAAGATTCAATTACTAAATTGGAACTAAATTTACCATTGCACCCATGAACGAGTGCAAGCATTATTTGTACCTTGCTCAATCGTAAGAAGCTTTTTCTTTTATTTTCGATTAATTGTGCTCGCAAAAGATTTCTTAGATGAAACTAATCAAAGTTAAATGAGATTGATACAGATGTTAATCATACGAACTCAATGATGTGAAAGTTAATTTGTTTTTGTCACTTTAACTAGATCAACCTCTCAAAAAAGCTTTAATTTTTGTAGTTGTATTTGGTTAGTAAAGGAAAATGGATGCAAATTAAATATTTCTGACATTACGAACTGATGAAGCGATTATAATGAGAGAAAAACATTTGCTGACTGACTAACTGTCAGTGCTAAATGCATTGATCTAAAATATTGGATATTCTAAAAAGTATTGAGCCTTTTTTGTCACTAGGTCGTGTTCGTTGTCATATATCGGGCAATACTAATCAGATTGAGTCAAACTAACATCCGTTTGAAAGGTGACATTCTTGTCTACAATTTTCATATGGACAGTTATATATTTGGTCATTCGTGTCAAGTGCTAATGAAACGCCACGAATTCGAGCCATTTGCGAAGCAAATCATTACGGCCGATGAAAAATAGGTTAGATACGAGAATGTCGTTCGAAAAAAGTCATAGTCAGAAAAAGGTGAATCACCACAAACGACTTTAAAGCCAGGATTGACACCAAAGAAGGTTATGCTGTGCGTATGATGGGATTGGAAGGGAATAGTTTGTCATGAGGTGCTAGAACCCAGCCAAACACTTAATTCGACTCTGTACTGTCAGCAATTAACCAGATTGCAACAAGTAATTCAAATAACCGGCCGGAATTGATCAATAGAAAGAGCGTTGTTTTCCATTCTGACAATGCCAGACCACACACATCTTTGATGACCCGGCAAAAATTGACAGAACTTGGCAATCAATCAATCAATCAAAAGCGCTTTATTCAATACTAATCGTTATAAATTTTAAAAGAATATAAAGCAAATTCCAAACAATAACAATAAAAAACTTAATGGCCCAAATGGCTCTCTAAATTTGTACGTTATCATTACACATTTAAAAAAAAAAAAACTATAGCAAATTCAAATCAATGAAGATTATTACATATTTTTTAAATTTAATTGGAAAAAGGAGAAAAAACCAACCGACACTATTCTAAAATTATTTATAATCTTAACACTACAGTGAACTTTGATCCTACACCTAATATGTTTTAACTTAATTCTAATAAATGCTATCAAAAACTTTATCTTATACTTAAAAAAATCTGTAACAATGTTCCTAACATAAGCGTTTTACCTTATCTCTAACCTAATATAATAAACATAATCTAAACCTAACCTATACCTAATTTTTAACAAAAATAAACAACAACACTAAATGTAGCAATAATGAGCTGAAACTCAAAAACTAAATAACGAAAAACACCAAAACTGAAAATATACACGAATAATTTAGACATTGTCATTCAGCCACCAATACCTAGATTGCCCCGTCTCAACTCGATCAGCCTCAACAAATCTAGCAAATGAGTATCTCCATTGGAATTGTTGGTCTCGTGAACTCAAGTTCGGAGGATATTTTATCTTCTTATCGGTGGCCCGTCGATATATGTGATATATGACTGGGACGCCGTCAGAATCAAAAACATATCGATTCATGTCCAAATACACGAATGCTTCTGGAGGAATGAAGCCAGTAGCGAGGCAAGTCGCTATATACCCGTCTGTAGGGTGGAACGGCTGTGAAATCCAAGGGTTTTCACTCACAGTCACAGATCTTGCGATATGATTCCGAAGAAGTTTCAATATGAAGATATCGACCCTCGTCACTTCAGCAGTTTGATAAATTCTTCTATTCGATATATAATGTTTCCAATCCGTCTCAGGCTTTCTGTACAAACCAGTACATGCACGAAGACATTTCCTTTCGAAAACTCTTAATTTTTCCATAGTACTAGCACTCTGGTTGTACCAGATCTGACATCCATAGGTCAAAACTGGTCTAACCAGTGTCTTGTAACAGATAATTTTGACCTTTTGATCAATGTATCTGGAATGAAAGAGCTTTCGAAGGGCCATGACTACTTTTAGTGCCTTGCTGAGCATGATTTTCACATGTTCAGTATAGTACAGATACTGATCGAGATAAACACCGAGGTATCGAACACAGGATTTATGTGGAACCCGTTTAAGACTACCCTCACCAGCCATGATGTGGAAATCTTTCCAATTACGTTTCAGGTCTTGACTGACCCCCTGCAGCGTTGTCCGAAACAAGATTGTTTCACACTTTTGCGCATTGATTTTCATTCGCCAATTGTCAGTGTACAGCTGTACATCATTGAACATTTTTTGGAGATTGCTCTGAACTATTGTAGCTTTTCGGTCTGCCGTATAGATGATCAGATCATCAGCAAACGCTACCAATGATCGTGTTGGCGAGACGTTAAAATCAAAGCCGTTCAATAGCTTGCGAATGAAGATTGAGAAGAGCAGAGGCGCAGTAACTGTTCCCTGCTGTAGACCATTCAAGACCTTGAACTCGCGCATTGTTGTCAGATTTCCATCAGTTACAACAAACGTTTTCCCGTATAACATATTACACATCATGGCGACAAGGTGTCTGGGGAACTTATCCTGAAGGAGTTTGAAAATAAGTCCATCTAACCATACCGTATCAAAGGCTTTCTCCATATCAATGAGACATGCTCCAACACATTGTCTATCATTAAGTTTCCAACAGATGTCTGAGGTTACTTTCGTTATTGCATGTGTGGTCGAATGCCTGGCACGAAAACCAAATTGGCAATTCGGCATCAACTCATTTTCCTCAATGTGGGCGTTTAATGCTCTGTTGAGTATCACTTCAAACACCTTGCTGATGTTAGGCAGCAAGCTGATTGGGCGATAGCTTTTGGGGCATGAAGATTCTTTTCCTTTCTTCAAGATCGGAAATACCTTAGCCTTTTTCCACTCATTTGGGAAATAGGAATTGCTCAACATGTTGTTGAACAATATGCAATAGTTCCTAATAGCAACCTCCGGCAAATGTCGGAGAACTACATTTGGAATACCATCAGTACCACATGATTTCTTGTTGTTTATCTTGCGAAATATGAAACACAAGTCTTCATAGCTGACAAAATAATCAATAAGATTCAAGCTCGGTATGAGGTCAGATGTTAATGTTTCATTGAAATGAAGAATTGATTGGCCGTTCAGGCTTGATTTGAAGTCGGAAACTTTTGCTTCAACGACCTCTGAAAAAATTTCGTTCCCTCTCTCAGGGCTTGGTAGATAAACCAATTCAAAATGTGTTCCAATCAGGGCAAGTTTATCCAATCCTTCACAAATAATCCTGTTTCCATTTCTATCCGGAGTCGTACTATCAATTTCGATACCAGCCCTATCGAGAAGATTTATCTCATCACTAGTGACTTCAAGATTCGATACCTACACTCGAGACTTCTTGCGGAATATGCTATTCACTTTCGCGAAAACGCCATCTGGGTCCTGTGGGCTAATACCCCTCAATTTTTCCGCCCATTGTTTGCTGACCTCACTCCTGAAGTATGACCGGATTAACTTCCGGACATTCTTCAAATGTAGTTTCAACAAAGCCAACGAGGGATGGTTGTAATCCAAAAATCGCCGATAAATATTGTTGACGCGTGTGAGAAGAAGGCTTTTCAATCTTTTCAACCTTGCGATGGTTGGTGTTTCATATCCTTCCATATTGTTTCGATGTTTAATCTTGGGAACAACTTTCTCAATCGTTTCCAACGTCAGCTTCTCTAACTTCGACAAATAGAGATCTATTTCATCGTTAGTTAGATTCCTGTCATTCGGAACCATTGAGCAAGAGTTGCCACCATCAGAAGGGGGACATTGCTTCTGGTACTCGCGATTAAACTTCTTTTGAAACTTTCCCCAGTCTGTTTTTGTGAAGTTCAACCGATGATTTTCGTGTTGAACTGGAATGAGGAAGAAATCATCCCTGTGATGATTGATTTCCATTACGATTGCGTTATGGTCGCTATCATAAGGAAGCACCTGCAGTTTCCGTTGAGGACTATTAAAGTTGAATTTGAGTCTTGCGTCAGCAATGCAAAGGTCCAAATATGAATTTGTCTTAGGGTATGTTGGGAACTCCGACCCATAAAGATTGCACCTGTATTCAATTTGGTTCTCTGTTATCCATGATTTCAGGAATACACCTCTTGGATTATTGGTGGCGTTCAGCCATGATGTATGCTTGGCGTTCAGGTCACCAGCAAGAATATAATAACTATGCAGCCTGTTCAATTCGAGTATTTCAAACAAGGAATTGAGTTCCTCCTTGAGCTTGAGAACAGTTCCAACAGTTGCATAGGCAGAGATAACGATGAGGTTATCCCCACCTGGCAGTGAGATTTTGATAACAGACACTTCAAGAGATTCAAAGCTTTTAAATTCGACTTTTTCAATATTTTGGAAACGATAGGGTCTTCGTACCAATATCCCGGTGCCACCTCCCCCATCACCTATTACCCTATCGTTTCTTACGAATTCAAAATCCTTGAATGTCATGGAGTGCCATGAATTGAGGTGGGTTTCGGTTAGAAGCAGGATGCCAGGCTTTTGTCTGGCAATGAATTCAAGGAGATAATCACGCCGATGTAAAGTAACAATGGAGTTGACGTTGATCGAGATGAGACGAATCCTATCCGTGGGAATGTGGCTGGATGACAACTTATTTTGAGGCATTTGAAAGTCCTAAACGCTGAAAAACAATGTTAATTTTCGAATCCTGTTTATCGATTCGCTCTGATAAGGAATTTAGTTGCTGATAAATTTTAAGAAGCAGCTCATTATTGCCACTTACATTATTTACACTATTTTCCGCATTTTCTGCTGGTCCTCTAGCGGCTTGTGCAAATGATACTCCGGGCTTGACGAAGTTCGGAGCTAAGACACTGCGGTGTATTTGGGTTTGCTTTGGGGCAGATTTCAATCTTGCATCCTGATATCGGGAGCATCCTCGATATGATGCCGGGTGACCAAAAACACCGCAGTTCACACAATATAACTTCTCTTTTGGCTCCGTCTGAGCCAATTTGCACTCACCGGGAGCATGCACGTCTTTGCACTTAACGCATCGGTAATGCATGGCGCAGTTGGCAGCCGAATGCCCAAATCGTTGGCAGCGATAGCACTGGTTGATTTCTTGCTTCTGGAGGCGTTCCCACCTCACCACTCGAAAATTTAAATACCTGATTTGCTGAAGAGCGCTTGGACTGCTCTTATTTGTTATTTGTACCAAATAAAGTGGTAAGTTTTTTCCTTCTACCGTCGACCTTCTTGTCGCGAATGTTTTCACTGAGATAAACTTGATTTGTGGTGCTGTTTCCTTGAGAACCTGAAGAAGATCGACGGTATCTTCTCCGCAGTCCAAGCCCTTCAGCAAGAACGTCTGGTTCTTCTCGCTTTTGGGGGTATAGGTGAAGTGCGGAACCTCCCCAGAATTCAAAGCATCTTTCGCTGATTTGAAATCAACCAGTGATTTCGTTCTAATTGACAGCTTCTCAGAATTTATTCGTTTGATTTCGAAATTTGTCAATTTGTTTTCGGCTGCCAACAGCCGAACCATGTCTTTTCCGCTTTGACCGAAGACATTAATTGGCGGAACTTTCTCGGTATTCTTGGCTATTTTTTGAGGAGGACCAGCAGAACTACGGGCTGGTTTCTTCTCCCTATTTCTACTTTCATTATTTTTATTTTTTAAATATAAGATAAAATTATCGTCTTTATTACCTTCGTCTACCTCCATGTCCTGTTGGAGTCCATCCAGCGCCGCAAAGTAGTTCTGGCTTTCGTTGGTGCCACCAGCACTTAATACCTCTTCAGTTATTATTGGAGTTGCAGCTTTCTTCTGTTTTTCGATTTTTCGTGTCGGACCACTCTCTTGAACTTTTTTTTGCCGTCTTGAACATTTCTTCATACGTTTGAATTCTTGCCTTTAGCCTTTCGATTTCACTTCGAAGGCGACACACCTCCTGTCTATCCTCGAGCACTTGCGTTTTACGACCGGCATCTGCGGTATCCTGGGTGCTCGTGTGTCTCCGCTTGTTGATACTTGCCAATTTCACACCGTCACTCTCCCCGGGGCCCCCCAACGGAGGGAAGCCGTCGGGCTCCTCCATACAGCAGTCCCGAGTTGTCTTTGGTTTGGCCTTTTCTTGGTTTATGGGTACGGTTGGTCGATGCCTTCGACGATAAATTCTTCCCCAATAAAATCAAAACTTGAACGTATTTGCACTTTTGATATTTCTTCAGGAAATGAATTTCAGGTATTCGATAAATGCTCGAATAATTCGACGGTGATGGTTTTCCCAATAAAATCAAAATTTGCTTTTGACTGGCTCGTAAAAAAATATTGCAATTGTTTGAAACAGACTTGCGAAAAATTAATGACAGGAGCGATTAAAAACACGTCTACCCGCAACGAGTACTAGACCTAGAATTGACAGAACTTTGGCTGGGAAGTTTAGATGCATCCACTGTATAGTTTAGACCTTGTACCATTAGACTAGAATTTGCTTCGGTCTCTACAAAACTTCCTTAATGAAAAGAAATTCACTTCAAAAAGGGACTGTGAGATTCACTTGGCCAAATTTTTCGCCGATAAACCAAAGAAGTTCTACACAGATGGAATAATGGCTCTACCCATATGGTGGCAAAACGTGATAGATAATAATGAACAATATGTACTTCAATAAAATCCATTTTAAATAAAAGAAATATTTAATCGAAAAAAGACAAAAAGGCTCAATACTTTTTGGACTTACCAAAATATAGTAACATATGTATATACAGTAGCGGCACAAGGCGTGGGCGACATGAGCCATAGTACATTTACATATGTACTATCCACACCTTCCATTTAGAATGTATTGCACACTTTCTGAATTTACCCAGGGGCCGGCCAGCTGAACCGGGGCACGTCAGCTGACCCGAAGCCTGTCGTATTCAAAAACCAAAATAAAAAGCAAATAAAATTCACGGCACACTTGTTCTTTTACGCATTTCAGAATATGAGAGTGTTGACAGATTCTAAAAAAAAACTAAAATATTGCATCGAACGAATTTGTTTTTCGGCAAAGTAGGCATTTACCGACATATCTGCTGCCGACTTTTCTTTGATTTTTAAGTAAATTTCTCGAGAGAAATTTATTAGGTAAATTTCTCGAGAGAAATTTACCTATTGCGGAGAGCATCATATATGTATATATATATATATATATATATATATATATATATATATATATATATATATATATATATATATATATATATATATATATATATATATATATATATATATATATATATATATATATATATATATATGGGATATAACGAAATTTGTGACCACGCTAGAGGTTGCAATTTTGCTTCAATTTTCACCAAATTTTCAGGAGAGGTGTACTGAGTAATTATCTCGGCTAAGTTCGTGAACCAGCTATATCGGCCATGCAAAAACAAAATGGCGGCCATTTTAGACGAAAAATTGTGATTTCTGTTCTGACCAAAGTATAGCTCCGATTTGGATGAAATTTGGTACAAGGGTTCATTGATGTATGTGATGAATCTCACAATAAAAACTTCAAAGTCGGTGCGGCAGAAACAAAATGGTAGCCGCTCAAAGGTCAAAAAACGTGCAAAATTTTGTTGTTGTAATAGTGGTCAAAGCTTTCAACCGATTTTCATGAAATTCGGTAATTTGATAGAAATTATGAGTATCTAAAGAATTACGTAAAAAACTGGAGGTTAGGTTGCAAAAAACAAAATGGCGGCCAGTTGAAGGTTAAAATTTCAAAGGCTTTTAAAAGTCGCAATTTTGATCCGACATATATGAAACTAGGTTTTAAGATAGACATTACTTGGACCTACAGTCTTTGATATTTTGGTGATCGTGCATGTGCAAATTTCAAAATGGCGGCCGTTTAAATATGCGTTTTTTTCATGTTTTTGTGGCCCTCTAGCGGTCACATTTTCCAACGGATTTTGATGAAACTTGAGATTATGAATCTCTGTACTATGTTCTTGTATTTTGCAGGAAATTATTAAAATTGAATGAAAAATAAAAAAAGTCGAAAATTTAAAGCCTAATATTTTTAGGTGCGATTTTCTTTAAAAATTGAATTATTTTGCCCTGTCTAGAGTGAAACTCCTATTTGAACGAGATAGTACATTGATTGATGAGGTCCTAGCATACAAAGATTTAAAATAATCCAAAATCAAATGCATGCATTCAAAATGGCGGCCCCCAAAGGTCTGAAGGCAAGCGCAATTCGCTATTTTAGTACCAACTGAAATAATGAATATTTTTCATGGAAACGCTTTAAATGACTTTACTTGAAAGAACTTATAAACCAGATCATTTTTAAGATATTGTAAAATATTTTTAACAATACCCTAAAAAATTATAAAATCGTGACTTGTCTGTCTGTCCGTCCGTCTGTTTGTTCGTGCGTCATAACAAGTTTTCTCGCAAACCACATGAGCTAGAATGAGGAAATTTTCTATGTAGGTCAAAAGTGGTGCCTCTTGAAATTTGCAGTGCAAGAAAATATTTTTAGGGATTTAAGGGGGGTCTCCCCATACAAGGGGGTGGCATACAATTTTTTTTATTTCTGTAGCCCTCTAGCAGCCAAGATTCGCAACAGATTCCGTTGAAACTTGAAATTATAAGTTATTAAGGCAAGTTAATTTAATTTAATTATGCAAATCGAATGACAAATAAAACAGTCGAAAATTTACAGCTTAATATTTTTAGCAGCCGATTTCAATAAAAATCGAAAGGACGGCCCTCACAGTTCAGAAAAAAATTGAAAATGTATATATTAAGTGCAACGCAAGTGCTGATTAAACTTTTATGGAAATCTTTTGAAATTAAATATTCGAGCTATTTAAACCTTTGTGTGGTTACCACTGTGAACTGTGTAAACAGCAAATGCGAGAAGGGCGAAACCGGTATTTATATGTTTACAACAATTTATGATCCGCCGATTTTCAATATGTAATCCATACGCGTGCAGCTCAATTTAATTAGCAAAATATTTGCGCCTCGATAAAAGGTCTCTAAAAACGAACGTGACCAGATTTTTTTTATGTTAATAAATACCCATGTGGTACTACGAAAATTGCAGAAAGAAGTTTAGTAGTGCAAGCCAAATTCTTTTTCGAAACTTTACGCTACATACGAGAAATTTACCTTTCTGGCTGGTGCTGCCAACGGCTATGTTGATTGTGGATACTATGTGAATGTACTATGACGGGGGCGACTGCCTACGAGCTCGCGCTATAGGGGCCTTGCGCTTAAGAGCCTTTTCCAACTCAATAAGAGCTTGAAAACTATGGAATGAGTGAAAGCTCTGAATGATTTTACTCAAAACTAAGCAGTAAAACCATTCAAATTTCTAGCATTTGGTGTTACACATCAAATGTCCACTCTATAGTATCAACTCAACTACTGCAGTAATCGAGCAGTCGCCTAAGAAATTTGCTTGAAAACCTTCATAACACCTATCCAAAATTTTAATTGTTAATCGAGTGCCGTACATCCAGCGAGTGGGCGATTGATAACCAAAAGGGAAAATAATCATAATATGAAAATTAAACTCTTTATTAGAAAAAAATTAAATCACATAGTAACATGTATAAATCACCTATATAAATTCAAAAGTTTTTTATTTCTAAATCACATATTTTTTGGGTAATTACGAATACAAGCAAGGAACTTGCCCCGTGGCCGGTACACAAATATGTGCTTCACCGTCTTCTTCGTCCACTCCAGCACAAATACTATGTGCCCAGCCTTGGCGTATGCTACATACAATATAACCCGTCCTTCGGTCGACTCCAAATATAAGTACCCACAGATAATTCAAGCACAGTCATTAGCAGCTTCTTCGTCTTCAGAAGAGTCCGTCTCACTTTCCTTCTTGCGCTTCTTCATTTTAGTTTTTTCAAGCTTCTTGTGAGCTTTTTGTCCTATTTTTTTTTATTTTGTCTTCAGTCTTCTTATACTTTTTCTTCCCAGTCTTCTTTCTCTTCATTTTGTTTTCTAAGTCTTGTTTGCGATTATTTTTATACGGAGAATCCGTGAGTATTGCGGTGTTACCCCGTTTTCTAGACTTTCTTGCTTGAGTCCTGACTTCTTTTGGAATTTCTAATATGTGTGCAGGACTAACAAGAAACGAAGTTCGTCTTTCGAGGGTTTTTTCCTCTTTCTAATGTGACTGACATTGAGGGTTCTGACTGATCGGACAACGCATTATCAAGACTTTTTCCTTTTTGACAAGGTGGAACATTAGGCTCAATAAAATCCGTTTCAGAGGTGCTCAGCAAGATGCCATAATCGGATTTGTTAGTGGCAACTAAATCTTCAAAAATAGCTGTTGATACGCTTGGCTGGGTTGACTTTTTAGAGGCACTCAGATTTAGATCAACTACGAAAGAATCTACATAAACAGATGAAGTTGAAGCAACAGGCTGTGATGTTTCGCTAGTTGTTGTAGATATCATGACTTGCAGTGACTTTCGCTAAATGCTTGTTGAGGAAGAAGCTGTAGGCTGGAATGAAGATTCGTTGGAAGTTGCATTCAGATCTTGAGTGGGCACTTTTTCTTCAGTATTAGTAGTTTTGGTGGCGATGAAGTCAGCTTCGGTAAATACATTCCTATCTACTGGCCATATTCCACATTTTTTAAATCCGTTTAAGGCAGTAAGCAGTAAGTAAGAAGGTAAGCTGCCCCGAAAAGCTTTGCTACTTGGTAAGGTACTTGGTAGAAAAGCTTTGTTACTTGGTAAGTACTCAGCGGTCGCATAAAAACAACGTCCAGCGGTTACAATTTATGGATGCAGTGTGGTGGGGTACATAACAGTATCATATGATGCTCTCTTGCATAATCAATCAACTCAAGATTTTAAGTATGCGACACGTGTCCGTCAAGTATTAGTAAGACAGATTTCTCTTTCATGGGTCTACAAAGTTCAATAAAAAATTTAAATCAATCGAAAAATATTTTCGATGTAATCCAGCCATTGTCACTGCATGTTCCCCAAAATCCTGATGGTGCGTCATTCAGCAACTCGTTTTTCATGCGTTTACGTGTATGTATCAGCATTGGAGGAACATAAGTTCCTGTCGCGCTAAAACAGATTTCGGCTTTTGTTAATTGACCTCTTTCTGTTGAAGACAAGCATCCAAATTGTTTCTGGCCTTTTAAAGACAGAACCTTTAATTGACTCTTGGGTACTGTGCTAACACCAGTTTCATCGATGTTATAAATTCTATCGGGAGACAGTTTATACTTGTCAACAATCTGTTCTAGCAATGTAAAAAACTACCTAACCGCTACTTTGTTAAAGGCCATAGTTCTCGCGGCAGTAGTAGGCTCAGGGTGTCTGTAAGATAGATTTGGGTTTCACTTCAAACAACCACTGAGCCAGTCCTCTCCAGCCATACCACTGTCGGCTTTAAACGTTCTACCTTGTTTCTTTCAGCTAATTGAAGAGCTAAAACACGAAGCTCTTTACCTGTTAAAGCAAATAATCGTGCTTCCATAGTTTTTACTTACGTTAACGATTCTTCTTCTTGTTCTTGATTAAATACTGGTTTGTATCGTCCCATTTTTTTCCCACAATCGTTATCTGTATCTGTAACTTCATTTTCATAGTTTCGCGCTTTTTTGACTCGACGTTCTAAAGTTGATTTTGGCACATTGTATTTACTTGAGGCTCGAAGAAATCTCATCCTGTCTGAAATAACAGCGTTAACTGCTCCTCTCATATCTTCTTCATCCCATGTTGCACGCTCTATCTTTCTCTTATTGATTCGAAACATTTTGGCTGCAAAATAAATAAATAATAACGTCATTAAAGTTGAAGCAAAACGGGATAGTATTTCATTATGCCCCGATCGTTTTGCCCCATCGGTACTATTCCAAAACAAGATCAAGCATTTCTAACCTATAACACTGACATGCTTTAACTTTACCTAATATCAAAATTCGATACTACGACAACAAAATTTTGTTGAAAATAATACAGAAATTGACTTACTCACCTGATAACACATCAACAATTCCAAGATAAATACGTAAAACTTAGGTCAAATTCACTTTTTCTTGCACAGTGCATTTAAACAAGTCTCAATACGCTTCTCTCAGTGTGACTGGCGCGAGCCGAGTGAAGTTCATGCAAATGGCGCTGTTACCTGTCCATTTGCGTGTACGAGACAGACATACAAAAACATTTCCCGTTCTGCCCCGAACCTCGCTTTACCCCGGTCTCCCCTAGAGAAGAATTCATTTACGAGAATGAACTGAATTTAGTGCTTGCGAAGTGCAGTGAAATTTACCCAAAAAAATTGCCCCATGATATATTTTCTTGTACATAAGTGGCTCCATGATATAATTTCTTGTGTTTAATGCATGGAGCTCGGATGACATTCTTTACTGTGAAACGTCAAAACGCAGTCCAATCGAACATAACGGTTCAAGAATACTAAGAGTGTTAAGGAGTCCTAACCATGCGATCAATGTGAATGGGGCAGAGAATTTCTTAAGATAAAAGCTAGGGTTTCTTATAAAAAACATTTTATGTTTGTGAAATTGTGTGCAAGGTTATTCATTGGTCTCGGCATTTGATTGTAATTGAATAGACAAATATACCGTTACGACGTGAAGCGTATAAGCTTAAAAATATATGATGGAATTTGGGCTTCTATAGCTGCGAATATGATACAGGGTAAATAATACCAATCATGCGGGAATAGGCTCCAGCCATTTAGCTCTTTAAATGCTCGTGAAACGTTCGAATAACGGGTTAATCGGTTTTGATGATCGTTGCTTAGCAGTAAGCAAATCTGGCGATTATCAGATCAGAAGGAAGAATTGCATGGTGGCATCCAAAGGAGGGATCACACATATGCTATAAGTATGTTTGAGGGCTATAATCGGATAGTTTTCGAAGAATTGTTAATGCTTCAGAACAAGAATGCTCATTTATGCAAATGAATCAAAAAAATCAATATTCACCAATTTAGACAGAGAGTAAATTACTACATCTCGGGCTAAAGCTCTTTAATAAGCATTTTAGTTCCTCGCTTTTAATGAGTGAAAATAATTTTAAACAAGTTGAGTAAGCAGAAGAGTGCTCCTGCTAGAAGGGTATTGTAAAACAATAAGTAAATCCAGCAATATATTCTGCATATCAAAACTTGACTAATATACAGATTCCATAAATTGAGTTCGAAAAATTATTATGGTCATTATGATTATAATCTCGCCATCATTTTGTTTCAAGTGTATTGACCCCGTCCCTTCATTAATCATGACAACACATCAATATTATAAACCATTTCAAATTTTTCATCGAAATTCCTACATATTTGTAGTGTCTAGGTCCGTTGCAAACTTGTATCTCCCAAGTATCACGTGTTAATGTTGTTGTAGTTGTTAAATATTCAATCGGCTGTAACTTAGCTGTTTATTGTTCAATTATTGAGAAAATTTCGGAACACATACAACTACTTTCAAAAAACATAAATTATAGGTTTTGAGAAATTTAATTTATAAAATGTACTATTATTAACAAAGTTGATCGACTTCTAAGGTATTTGTTGCCCTTGTACTCCTAAAGTCACATCATGGTGATTTTTTCAGATTTTTCGGGTCAAAGGTGTCCAACCGCGAGGGGGGACGTAAAATGTTCGTACGTTTCCCCTTCCGCTGCATCCCTCAAAGCAAAACTTGTTGGTTTAAGACCTGTTTTGAAAAGTTCTCATTAAGACCTTTCATTTGATACCCATATTACCTACATGCGATGAAAACTTTATTTTCGGGGGCACCTCCCCTATATGGGGAGACCCTCCTCAAGGACCTTATTAATTTCTTTTCGTTGTGAAACTCCGCACCTACTTGTGCTTCTAGCTTATGTAGTTTGCAAGAAAAAGCGGTGTGGCACATGAACGGACTGACACACGGACGGACGGACAGACAGGACGTGATTTAGTAGTAGTTTAGTAGCATAAATGTATCATTATAATTTTCTGCAGAATTGTAATGCCCCTGAATGAAAGAAAAGTGTTACGCTTGTCCAATAATTGACTTTCTCTCGGCGAAGTAGATACAAATCCCAGTTAAACTATTTTTAATAAATTACAGCGATATTGGAATTCACCCACATCACCAGCGGCTGCCCGGCGAGGATGTTGAATAAGTTTCTTCTTAGCACTACAGCCCCTTTTGGGCTTTCGCTTCCTGCAAACAGTGCCTCCAACTGTCTCGGTCCGTTGACCGCGTCATGCAATTTTGAAATCCGAGCAGCCATGAATTGTCCCTCGAGCGAGGCAGACCAGCATTTCCTCGGTTTCTCTACTGGTCTCCGACTTTCAGTTCTCTCAACGAATACCTGTTTGGGTATCCGTTGTTCACCCATATGATTCATGTGGCCAGCCCATTTCAGCTTCCGCAGTCTCACAATCGGTGAGACATCCGGCCCGTCAAAGTTTTCATACAGCTCATGGTTGTATCGAATTCGCCATTGGTCCCCGTCTTGCTTCGCTGCGATTATTCGCCTCAGGACCCGTCGCTCAAAGGCGTTCAATATATTTGCAGATGCTTGGGTTAGGGTCCATGTTTCACACACATAGCATAACACAGGTCTCATCACAAATTTGTATATTTCTTCTGTGTATGCAGCTGGTCTTCAAGATCGTCAATAATGAATTAAATATTATATTAGTATGTTGTAATTTTCGGCGTATTTCATCTCTTTCATCGCCCGTTTCCGTTATTTTGGCGTCTAAATATACAAATTCGCTAACATTTTTGATACTGTATTGTATTTGGGGTATTTTTCCTCGACTGCGTCATGAGCTTTGTTTTATTTTCGTTGATTTGTAGCCCTACTAGTTTTGCTTCGCTGTCGAGTTTCAGGAAGAGTTCTTCGGCAGCTATAAGTTACCGTGACAGAATGTTGATGTCGTCCGCATAGGCCACTACCTGGCTTGTATAGTAATGTACCTCGCGCATCGACAGGTAGCTTCCGTATGACGTACTCCAGAGCCAAATTGAATAGCAATGGGGCCAGCCCATCTCCCTGTTTTAGTCCGATATTTGTATCAAAGGCATCGGCGAGTTGGTTATTGATGCGGACTTGGGAGGTTGTCGACGTCATTGTCATTGTGGTAAGACGGACTAATTTCGCTGGGATGCCAAAATCAAGCATTTTTTGGTACAGTACGTTACGATCGATACTGTCGTATGCTTGCTTGAAGTCAACGAAAACTTGGTGTGCGTCTATGTTGTACTCCAAGCATTTTTCAAGTACCTGCTTGATTGTGAACAATTGGTCTGTTGTTGTTCTACCTGCCCTGAAACCACCTTTATGCTCCCCAATAATACTGTTGGTTTTTGATCTGATTTTATTTTCTAAGATTTTAGAAAATATTTTAATGCGCCGTACAAAGTAGTGATATGCCTCTGTAATTTTCGCACTGTAGCTTGTCACCTTTATTGTGGATAGGAGATATAATTGATTGGTTCCACTCTTTCGGCATATGCTCTTGTTGCCAAATGTACTGGATGACTTTGTGAATAGGTCGATGAACACTACTACCACCATATTTGATGAGCTCCGCTGGAATCTTATCAATGCCCGGTGCTTTATTATTCTTTTGGGCTTTGATGATGGAACAAACTTCATCCAGAGTTGGTAGGGCCAATGGAAGCTCTCCGCAGACATCTATAGGCTCCAATGCTCTGGAGCTGTGTGGAGGATTAAGGAGGTTCTTGAAATATGATGCCCATCTTTCCTTAATCTTGATTTCATCAGTGATTATATTGCCGCTGTCATCACGACGGAGCGTGGTTTTGGGCTGATAGCCATGTTTCAGGTTTTTCATTACTTTGTATGCTTGTCATGTGTTATTGTTCACTAAACTTACATCTATACTTCTCAATTGGTCGTCATAGTATTTTCTTTCCTTAATCCTAATTATCTTATTCGCTACTCTTCTGAGATTTTCACAGTGTGGATAAGTAGTAAAAGTAAATATCGCTGCAGTCCTTTACGGGCATTCTTATACACCGATCTCTTTCATGCGAATTCTAACAAATCTGTAATGCCTGAATCGATTGGAAGCGCATATTGTTCTATAGCCATAGATAGTTGTTGCAGCGCAGGAATATTCAAGCCCTTATAATTTTGATAAAAATTATTCTAGTTTTCTAAAATTTTTATACATCTCAATTTTTAAAAGACCCCCTGCCTGCCTAGTAATTGGCATTGGAATTCTATTACTAATATTGAAAGGTCTCGTAAAGGGCTTTCAAAATGTTAAGGATGCATTCCCCCTGGACGTTTACCGTGTGCGTAATGTTCTTTTGGGTTGCCGGTTTTTTTCCATTTTTTCTACATGACCCACCCATTGCAATTTCCGTAACAGTTAGATCGTCAAATAATTCCTACACTCATCATTGCAACGTAGTCTCCACTCTGTTCCTTGTTTCACCAGGCCGGTATACTTTGCGTTCAAATACTGCCTTTTCGGATTTGCTCGTCAGGGTTATATAGTATGACAACACAGGGTTGACGAGTGTTTTTTAAATGCGGAGCTTATATTTCCTGTGAACAACTCTAGACCTTAGAATCGGAAGTAGAGACCAATGGGCTTTATTTGCAGCATACAATCTCAACCTTTTCAGCGTTGGCTCTAAATATACAAAATCATCCAAACTTTCAAGTTTATAGTCACCTACGGTCAGGTTTTGTCCTCATTTGAGTCATAAGTTTGGTTTCCGTTTCATTAACTCGTATGCCGATTTGGTTTGCATTAGATTCTAGGCTATGCTCCTTTGGCATCTGAGATTGACGTCATAAGCATATGCTAAGAATTGTGTGGACTTGGACATTAATGTACCCGAGGTTTCAGCTGATATTTTCCTGATGACGTGTTCCAGTGCAATATTTGAGAGCATTGGGGCAAATCCATCACCTTGTTTTAAACCTGATTACATTCCACAGCTGTGTTAGTTCACCATTTACCTTGATGTGGGACTCTGTGTTCAGCATCGTGACCTTGACCATACGGACTTATTTTGTATTTGTATTTTGTGGCCAGGACATACATATTATACTTTTTCGCTAGTCCTCTGGTAAGTGTTCCACTGACCATATTTTGATATTAGCCGATGCAAAAGGTCGTTTGGATGGGAGCCCTCGCTCTGGAGCAGCTTTGCTGGTATTCCATATATTCCGGGAGTCTCCTTTTTTCTAAGGTTCCGTACTGCTGCCTGTACTTCGTCTCTGGTAGTGAGACTGGGACACATATGTCTGCATACAGATAAATATATATATATATATATATATATATATATATATATATATATATATTATATATATATATATATATATATATATATATATATATATACATATATATATATATATATATATATATATATATATATATATTCACACACACACACACACACACACACACACACACAAATATATATATATATATATATATATATATATATATATATATATATATATATAGATATGTATATATATACATATATATATATATATATATATATATATATATATATATATATATATATATATATATCTATATATATACATATATATTTATATATATACATATATATATATATATATATATATATATATATATATATATATATATATACAGAGGTGGCCAAAATTGATCGGACAATACAAGAAACAAGCAATAAAATACTTTTACGAGCATAAGCTTTGAAATGAAATAAAAATTTTTCCCTTACATAAAAGTTACTTGTATTCTCAATTAATTGCACAAAAAAATAAAACAGAAATAAAAAGATTTTCACAAGAAAATTAACAACTAATTCAAATTCACATTGCATCAAGTGGACAAAAGTAATCGGACGTTCAATTGTAATACTTTTCTTTCTGATGATTCCATTAGAACATAGGCTTTTAATATCTAGTTGCGTATCCTTTTTGTTTTATAACTTCTGTTAACCTATTGGGCATAGACTGTACCAACTTACGGGTAACGTCCGGAGTAATGTTGTCCCATTCTTCTAATAACACCGTCTTCAGTTGACTTTTATTAGTAATGTGATGGTTCCTTATTTTTTTATCCAGATGATCCCAAAGACGTTCGATGGGATTTAGGTCTGGGGATTGCGGTGGTGTTTTTAATTGACCAGGAGTGTTGAAAAGGAGCCACATACGAACATCATGAGCTGTATGCTTTGGGTCATTATCTTGCTGGAACAAATAATGACCATCAAGACCCAATTTTTGTGCACTTTTTTTAAAATTTTCTTTCAAAATCGACAAGTAACCTAGTTTGTCCATAGGTTCGTCAATGAAAACAAGTTCTCCTACACCGTTGGCAGCCATGCAACCCCAGACCATTACACAGCCACCTCCGTGTTTTACTGTATGTTGAATGTTTTTGGGATGAAGCTCACTATTTTGAGTTCTCCACACCAACAACCTGCCGTCGGAGTGGTAGATATTAAACTTACTCTCATCAGAGAATATTATACGAGTCCAAAAGTCGAGCGGCTTGCTTTTAAATTCTTTTGCAAAGCATAATCTTTTCTTCTTATTAACTTTACTAATTAGTGGTTTCTTTCGAGGTACTCTCGCTTGATAACCAGCACGGCTGAGAGCTCTACGAATAGTCCAGGCAATAACATTGGTACCATTTACATCTGCTAATTGATCCCTAATACTTCTGGACGTTGTAGTCGGATTCTTTTTAACAATTCTTAAGATTTTTCGTGTGTCTGTCTCTGTTAGTTTACATGGTCGACCACTCCTAATTTCGTTTTCCACCTGATTATTTTTTCTGAACCGTTTCACGATATCGAAAACTGTCGAACGACTTCTTCCAATTATTTTTGATATTTCAGAAAAGGATTTATTCTCTTTATACAACTTTATTATAACTTTTCTTTCATGTATACAGGTTTCTTTACGATTCTTAGCCATGTTTAACTTTCTTCACTTAAAACTGACAAGTAAATGACTGATATCAGAAAAACACATATCAACATATAATTGGGGGAATTCCCTTTTAAACTCGGAAATGAAAAGAAAAGAATTGCTCCAAACTTCAATGACTAATTTCACACTTTTCAAAATGTCCGATTACTTTTGTCCACTTGATGCAATGTGAATTTGAATTAGTTGTTAATTTTCTTGTGAAAATCTTTTTATTTCTGTTTTATTTTTTTGTGCAATTAATTGAGAATACAAGTAACTTTTATATAAGGGAAAAATTTTTATTTCATTTCAAAGCTTATGCTCGTAAAAGTATTTTATTGCTTGTTTCTTGTATTGTCCGATCAATTTTGGCCACCTCTGTATATATATATATATATATATATATATATATATATATATATATATATATATATATATATATATATACTCGCGCGAAACCGATAACCTACCCGGAAGTCGCATGTTCTCATGTAGGCGTGCTGTATGAACTGCTCTTAGAATATAGCTCGTAGGAATTTGATGAGGCAAACAGTTTTTGGTTTTTGTTCTCCTCAGTTTACCTGGCCCACTATTTCGATTAATAATTATTTTTAGGGTTTTTTACTAAAATACAAAACCCTATTGAAATCACGAGCTGTGTCCATCTGTCTGGTGACCTTAAAAACACAAGGATAGAAATTTCTTTCAAAGTGTTTAAAGGGGGGTCTTTCATCATATGGAGGTGATCCCTCAAAAAAAATTTCACCACTGGTAGTCGCGTAGGGTGTCATTGGAAAAGTCTCAAGAATATCTTTTCAAAACAAGCCTTAAAATTACCTTATCGGTACTGTGGGGGGCAGGGGAAGGGGAAATGTACGAACTTTTGGCGTACCCCCTTCCCTCGCGATTGGACACCTTTCATCCGAAAAATCTGAAAAAAAATTATGAATGTAGGCAATGATTTCAACAACACCAAATACGTGAGAAGTCGAAGTTCATTCAACTTTGTTGGTTACTTTACATTTTCTAGAATAAAATTTAAACGGTTCCTTTAAAAACAATAAAGGAAAACGGAAAGGCCATTTATAAAATTGACCTGACTTGAAAGTTTCACAAAGATCGAATGGTATTTGACGAAGTTATAGTGATTTGAATTTCCCTGAATTACTATGGAAACATATGGCTA
The DNA here is from genome assembly GCA_963969285.1 of Odontomyia ornata. Lineage (NCBI taxonomy): Eukaryota > Metazoa > Arthropoda > Insecta > Diptera > Stratiomyidae > Odontomyia > Odontomyia ornata. Next base: position 144,842,265 of record OZ017738.1, read on the forward strand.
TGGAACAATATGCGCCTTTCACCGACTCAAACACTACAGGGTTGACAGCATTTGCATGAAAGTTTCAGGATTGATAGGTATCATGAATATCTTTGAGAATTGGTTCAGCTAGTGGTGTGAGTAATCGTAAACCAAAGTAGTGGTTTTTTTTTTAAATGAAAATATTGAATAATTTTGAGTCATTTTTCCCCAACTTCAACTTTTAAGGTACTCGTACATACTTTTAACACTTGATTAAATTTATTGAATGAGATGTTATACCAACAAAAATTCATTCTCGCTTCCCTACTAAAAAATTGCTAAAATTGCTAAATTGATGAATGGGAGGTCAACAGAAAGTGGCTCCGGTGGTAGTGTCGTATTATTTCCGTATGTATAACGATTTGCATACAACCAAACGCTATCATGGTTATGGAAATCGTCATATACGATATGCATATGCAACACGGAACTTTTTGCGTTTGTCGGTATGGAAAAGGAGTGTCGGTAACGGACTCGAAGTGTATTGAACTTCGAATACGTTATCTCGATCCGGCAGCGGTAATTGGAAAGGAAAGGATTGCGGAATCGGTTTTTTGGGAAGGTTTTTTTGTATGGTTTCAAAAAGAAGAGGGAGTTTTGCGGTGTCGGGATTGATAATTCAAAGAGAAGGTTTTTTATTGGAAGTTAGTAGAGGGAAAAAGAGTTTTTGGTTTGAATTTGGTGATGACTTGTTTTGAAGAAAAAGAAAGAAGTTCGGCGAATTTGAGAATTAAATAAAGTTTTGCTTGTGCCATTAGTAAATAAAAGTGGAGGACGAGTGTAAATCTCGAAAGAAAGTGAATGTCGGATGTTCTAATATATTTGCGTGAAGCAAAAAACAAAACAAGACGTGTTGTTACGTTAAAAATGTTAACGATACGTCGCAATAAGCGATTCCGATTGAGGGCCTTGGGGTCCCGACAAAAATTTCGGAGTTCAAGGAATCCTTCCCTTCTAGGAGTGGTTCCGGGGCTTAATTTATATTTCGTAACATTCTCCCCCTACCTGAAGTGGGTTTCCTCGAAATTAACTCTTCCAATACGGCTAGTTAGTTAGCCGTTTTAGGAGATATTAGTTTATCCTTGCTTGCCCCAATTCTTCTTAATCTACTCAAAATTTAAATACCTAGCTACCGGAGAGTTAAGAGCTCAATATGTGCTACATTTTCCATTCAAACATTCTAACTTTAGCAAGCAACTAATGAATTCCTGAATTCTGGGGTGTTTGCGCGTATTAGTACGAGTATCACCAAAATAGACCGAATGCTCAACTACTACTTGCGCTGGCCGCATAGCGTGGAGCTGCAAGTAGAATCATTTGCCCTACCGACAATATGCGTAGGGTAGATGTATGCCTCGCAGTTCTACGCAAAGAAAAGAATGGGGGCTGCTGAGGATAATAACCAACTATTAGAAATATCACTACTAATAAACGTAACTGCTTCTAACTCACTACACTATTCTAAGAGGGGAAAGAGGAAATTGTTCCAATTGAACTTATTGTACTATAATTCCTACCAAACTAGTTTTTGCCTACTTTCTAAGACTCTGAAACCTACGTTTGCTTACCTGCTAACACCCACCACCGTGTTATATGCCAAGCGACTAATCGTTATTTAAGCTATTATCCCCACCACTACTAACTTCTAAAGACGCTTATTCTACTACTATACACTTCACTGCATCTATTTGACTTGAATCCAAGGCCAATTAATTCACAATATCTTGATTTTAGCCCCATCACCTACGACAAACGACTTCGGAAGTCATGAAGGAAGTGACTTGTAAAAAAAAAACCAGAAAGAGAAGCATCCTCGAAACTCTGGTAATGACCTTTTTTTCTTCTTTGTCAGGGTACTAGCTCTGACCACTAACATTCACAATATTTACCTCTAACATTTGACTCCACTCATTCAACCTACCTCTAAGCCCTAAACCAATTAAAAAAAGATTCGCATCCAAGTCGCCTCGATTACTCTGTTCGACCACCCAGCCAGCGAGAAATTACAGGTTCAATAATCCGATTCTACTCTCTTTTACCAAACGACAAAACAACTGGGGGCGAACTACCGAAGCAAAGACGAACCATACCGCTACGATAAAATAAGAAACGCAACATCAGGAGGACTTAAGTGGTTTCCCGTCCATTCCTCTTCAAAGATAACTCTTTAATTTTTTTCCGTGTCTTCTCTTTGTGATGTCCATTTAGATCTTAATTTAATCTTGCCTGGGTACCTTACTGCCACCCCTAACTTCCAATATTCTATCCCTATGAGGTGAGAGCCCAATTTAGACACGATTTAGATCCTTCGCGTGTCATAGACCCGCTTCACCTCCTTCTCGAGTGACCAGCCGATATGTAGACGCTGACTCCTTCCTTTGGATTCTAAAAGCCCCTAAATATTCCGCTGCCAGCTTCGCGGAAAAATAGTTCACGGCATCCGACTGAGCAAAAGTTGTATTTTTGTGAGCTTGGCTCTGCCGCCTTTCTCATGCATTCCTTAACTTCCTCACGCATTTTGGCCATCAAACTCTCTCGTAACCTTGGATCATTTTGAACCTCCTCTTCCTCTATTGGGTGAAGATCTTCCCTCGAAGCCACCATTTCCCGTCCAAAGTTTACAAAATATGGTGTCACCTCCATTGTTTCGTGAGTATAAGTTCGCAGAGCACACCCAATTTTTGATATTTCTTTATCCCATAACTTAGGATGATCACCTACGAACGACCTCTGCATCCTTTTGATTGTTTGGTTCACCCGTTCTGCAGGATTAGCCCGGGGATGATAATAAGCCATGTACTAAATCTTGGTACCATATGTGGTGACCAATCTCTGCAACTCTTTAGAGCGGAACTGTTCCCTGTTGTCGCGAATTACTACAGCTGCTACCCCAAATAATAAGAATATTTGTTCCCCCAATATCCGCGCAACTGCTTTTCCGTTTGCTTGACGGAGCGGGAAGGTAAGCGGAAACTTGCTAAAGTAATCCACGACAGTTAATATGTAGCAATTCCCTAGGGTTCAACGAGATAAGGGACCTTTCAAATCAACAGATATTATCGTCCAGGGCTCCTTCGCCTGGCCTTCCCTAGAAACCATTGGGCCATAAGGGTGTCACTTTCGGCCGAAAGTACCTTTGCAGCACACGAGCTCATATGTCTTGCCAGCTCCCATATGACCCGCCTTTGGATCGTCGTGACACTATCGGAGTACCTTCCCCCGCTTTCTCCTGGGTATAACCCATTTCCAGCTACTGCCACTTAATTCGGCGCACCTGCCCATGAGGTGCTTCCGCACTCGCCCATTTTCCACCCTCCAGTGCGGAAAGTTTTGTGGCCCTCTCCTCACGTCCGGAATCATCCTTTCCAGCCACTTTCTTCCACTGCTTGTCTCTGCCAGGACGACACCGACTTCGGGGACTGACCTTGACAAGGCATCTGGTACGAGATGCTCTTTGCCCTTCCTCTGCAGAACGTCGAAATCGAACTACTGGAGTCGAACAGCCCATCCCACCAATCGTCCGTTTGGATCTTCAAGGTTGTTTAACCAGACCAACGAATGGTAATCCGTGATCATACTGAATTCAGTTCCTTCTAAATATGGGCGCAGTTTTTCTACTGCCCAAAGCACCACTAAACATTCTTTTTCCATGGTTGAGTATTTCTTCTCTGCTTTTGTCAAGCTACAACTGAGGTAGCAGACTACCTTCTCCCCCTCCGCGTCCTCTTGACTCAACACTGCCCCGAGTCCAGTGTCAGAAGCATCGGTGTGCACTTTGAAGGGCTTGGTGAAATCAGGGCATGTGAGGATTTTTGTTGTGGGCAGCTTGGTTTTACAACGCAGGAAAGACTCCTCACATTCGGCAGTCTACACAAATTTTCGATTTTTCCTCAGCAAATCAGTCAGCGGAGCGGTTAGTGTGGCGTTAGCCGGTATAAACCGACGATACCACAATACCATGCCCAATAATTGCCACACTTTCTTCACATTTGTAGGTTGTGGGATGTTCAGCAAACAATACACTTTGTCTGGATCTACATGTAGTCCCCTGTCATCCACCACATACCCTAGATATTTAAGTTGCGGGCGACAAAACTCACATTTTCCGTGAGATACTTGAAGTCCTGCTTCACGCAACTGGCGTAGCACTTCTCGCAAAACCTAAAAATGGGTCCTGAGCTCTGGGATGGCTACGATTAGATAATCTAGGTAGGTGAATACATAAGGTTCCAACTCTGGTGCCAGTTTTTGGTCTACCAATCTTTGCCATGTAGAAGGACTGAAAGTATCTCGCGAAAAATGTTGTTTTAAATTAATTATTTTTCTTATACTACTTAAGTAAAAGAATACAACTTATTTTCACTTTCCCTCCCCTAGTATGCACTTCCAATTATTATTTTTCAAACTCCTCTTGGTTGTTTTCCTTGTTGTCCGGATTTGTTTTCCTCTTCCGAGGCCTCAGGTAATTGATTGGTCTGTACAATCAAAATCGCTTGACGTTCGATTTAAGACGGAGCCATTTTCTGATCTAAATCGCTATTGACTACGCAATTACACCAATCTTGGGAGGATTTCATTCCCTTGTAATTTTAGTACTTGCATTTGCGCTTATTCACTAAGTCGCTAGTGAAAATATCACACTCCCGCAATATGACACTATCACTTCACTTCATTCTGGCACTGACTAGCACTTTCACGATACAATATTGAACGTTGTGCGTCAAAATGTTACGTTAAAAATATTAACGATACGTAGCAACAAGCGATTCCGGTTCGGGGCCTTAGGGTCCCGACTAATATGTTAGAGTGCAAGGAATCCTTCCCTTCTACGAGTGGTTCCGGGGTTTAATTTATATTTCGTAACAGTGTGTCATGATCATCGATGATAATGCTTTGGGTTCAGTTATACAGTGTTGACAATCGTTGTGACTCTGTTACGACAACAACCATTAGCGTATGCGAATACTAATTGCTTGGAAACCTATAACAGTTAATCACGCCTCCATGCCTCGCTTACGACAACAATCATTAGCGAATGCGAATACTAATTGCGCGCAAATTCATAACAGTTAATCACGCCCCAATCATTAGCGAATGCGAATACTAATTGCTCGGAAATTCACAACAGTTGATCATGCCCCATGGCTCGCTTACGACACGTTACGACAACAATCATTAACGTATGCGAATATTAATTACTCGAAAACTCATAACAGTTATTCATGATCTCAATACATCGTTTATCGCACGAGCTAACAAGCAATGTATGCTTTACCGCCCATACCTAGGGAACGGCAATTCAATGTATATAAGAGCTTATATCTTACGCTTCATTGGTCAAGTCACTAAATTGGCTCCGCGGCGAATTCCACACGCATACATGGTAGTCCATACAATTGCCATATTGAGAGCACATGGGGAACATGTACACAATTGAATGTGTGTACTATGCACAATCCACTCAACTGAGTACTAATTCGCCGCGACAACCAACTCAGGAATCATATGAGGAGAAGTCGTCGAATATTCAGATATATGAATACTGAAGACGAAAAGAGCAAAAGCATGAGATTGGATCTAGTGCTCCTTTTGATACAACAAGATTGTTCCCGAGGAACAAGGGAGGAATGAATTCGTAAAGTAGGTTAAGGTGAACTAGCACACTAACAAACTCAGCGTTTTGCGGATTAACTGGATCGAAGGTCTACGACTCCCACTAGCAATGCAAGCGATTTGTTTGTATTTAAGCTACCGGCAACTTGGACGAGGGTGGCAGAATCAACGCAAGTCTCGAGGAGAGACAGCCGAAGACGACCTTTCAGCCAAAGATGATTTACACCAAGAAATTCGCCGCAAAGAAGCGCCATTATCCACCATCAAATAGAACGTAAGTAAACCGAGCTAAACCTGAGTTTCTTTAGTCCTAAGCCGGTGAAACTCTAGTTTTAGCCATTTCATGATTAATTAACGTTCAGAAATAATCTTTTACTTAACGACCTTTTTGGCAATCTCCATTTCATTCTGTAATTTTTTTTAGAAATGAAGGCATCCACGGGAGACGAAGTGTTCGGAGTTTCTTTGGGCCCAAGCCGGTGAAGCCTTGGTTCCAGCATTCATCCACGAGCACCATTGTAGGCGAACTATGATACGAGGATCGCCATCAACAGTAACGGGGACAACCGCACCCGCCATCAAGAGCTCATCAACTTGGATACCTTTATAGTAGAGATTGTCGAGAATTAATGTCTTTGGATTGAATCTGTTTAAATGTGCGTGCAAAATAACGTATTGCTAAAGAAGAATAAAGATTTGTTATTCTTACATGAAATATAAGGTTCTTTTTATTTCTAAAGGACAGCCCTTTTCCCGTCTAGGTATCGAGGTTTGTGTAGAGTGTGATGAGGTGCGATCACCACGCCAACACAGACAGGGTGGTTGTATATTTGTAACAACTCCATCGTGCGAACGATTCCAGTTCATAGCCTTAAGTGTTAAGACGTGACAAATTCCGATGATCACTTCGAAGTTAAAAGTTGAGCACTGTTTTGAACTGTGCCAAAAGTTTGTTCAGGACAGTATCGTTATTGAGTAATTAAGGTTGTTTGGCCCAAAATAAATTGACATCCTAAAGGAGAAAAGCAGGATCCTTGAACTTGAAATATTGAAACTGTAGACCAAACTAGTGGCCGAGAAGATTCAAGAATTGCATGTCATTTTCATTCATGTAAATATTTACAAAATAGTCCATTCATCCCTCCTTCAGTTGCCCCTTCCAGTTGCCGAGAGCTCAGCAGCCTCAACAGGGGTGAGCAATTTGTCTTTTTAGGGTTTTGTACTAAAATACAAAACACTATTGCAATCACGACCTGTGTCCGTCTGTCCGTCCGTCCGTCCGTCTGTATGTCACAGCACTTTTTCTCCGAAACTATAGTGGCTACAGCTATGAAACTTTGTGGAAAGGTCAGAAATGGTGACCTCTTCAAAGTTCAAGGGTGAAAAATTATTTAAAGGGGTTTAAGGGGGGTCTCCCCATATAGGGAGGTGACTCCTCAAAAAAAAAAATTTCATCATTGGTAGTCGAGTAGGGTGTCGTTAGAAAGGTCTCAATGAGATCTTTACAAAACAGGTCTTAAAATCGCCTTATGAGTACTGAGGGGGGCAGGGGAAGGGGAAATGTACGAACTTTTCGCGTACCCCCCCATCGCGATTGGACACCTTCCATCCGAAAAATCTGAAAAAAATCATGAATGTAGGCCTTAATGAGTACAACAACAACAAATACATGAGAAGTCAAAATTCACTCAAATTTGTTAGTAATAGTATGATTTATCGATTTTATGTTTTCTTGAATAAAATCTAAACGGTACCCTTAAGTTCAATAAAATTTTGCAAACAGATTACTTTTTATAGGATTGATCTTTTCTGAAAGTTTCATAAAGATCGAATAGTATTTGACGAAGTTATAGCGATTTGAATTTTCCTGTATTACTATGGAACAATGTGCCCTGTATTACTATGGAAACATATGGCTATGGAGCCATATGCGCTTTTTACCGACTTAGACACTACAGCTTTGCTAGGATTTGCATGAAAATTGCAGGAATGATAGGTATCATGAAGATGAGTACATATAATTGAAACAAGTCGAAGAGGCAGGAGAGAGCTCCTAGCAAAAGGGCTTTGTAACCATTCTAGGATTCGAAAAAATAGGCCATGAATCGATGATTACAGTACAGAGAAGTGACCCCTGGAAAAAAATTTCATGAAAGGTAGTCGATATGAGTATCAACTGAAAGTTCTCTATGAGAGCTTTTCAAAACTGTTCTCAAAACTGACAGTTTTTGCTTCAGTGGGGGCACAGGGGGGGAAATACATGAAAAATGTGTTTCCTCCCTCGCGAATGGACACCCGTGATCTTAAAAAATCTGAAAAAATTACCAAGGGAGATATTTATGGGTATAACTCTAACAAATACCTCAGAAGTCAAAACTCTTTCAACTTTGTTAATAATAGTATGACCCTCGAATTTCACATTTTCTCCAATAAAATCGTCTTTGACATGTTTCTTGATTTTATTCGTTGCTGGTTACTGCATTTTGTAAGTCGAGTACAAAACCCTTCTGACATGAGCATAGGTCTGTCTACCCAACTTGTTTCTGTTTCTTTTATTTTTGACATCATATTCCGAGTTTATTTTTTTGGCTATGCCATATGGTAGTTTTAAAGCATCATATTTTGAATTTATTGTAGTTGTTTTTATAGTGAATTTCATTCAAATATTGTTTTTGAATTAATTTATTTTAAGAAGGGAGTCGATTTATTTTATTTGAATCTTCCATTGAAATGTTATTTTTGTTATATACACAAATAAATCGGCCATGAAGTATTGAGAAAACCATATATGTCTTTTCTCAAAATAACCCCTCCCTTCGCTTCTTTCCTATTTGGGACAAACTTTTTGTGCATTGTGGCTCAGTACCAACAGAGGGTGTCCCGGAAAACCCTGTAATGAATCATGCGACGCCGCTGGCTACCACTACTAACACACTTTGCTGCCAGGTCGCTTGTTATTTCAAGTTGGTTGTGACGAGTGCATCCCACGTCAATTTTGTCGTGGGATGTCAAGAAGATTTGACAGCCACATGGGAGGAAAGTGTGGAAGTAGTGGCCGTCACACAGGAAGAAGAACTCTCCCACAAATAGGTCATCAATGATATCCATCGACTATTCCAAAAGTAGTAAAGATATCAGAAATTGGAATTGGTAAGTCGGTGAATGCAAAGTTTGTTTTTCCGCTTCGAGTAAAATAACGTTCTGTGATGTTTAGGTTAACCGCGGACATCATCAATCAATCCACGCAGAGATGCGCAAATGCGATGGATGTCCGTATATGCCTAGATTAAAGTGCCGCATTAAACAACAACCGGACAATACGACTGGGCGATTGCCTGCCGGAATGTATCCCCAATTTGGAGTCAGTAGTTCTTACTGGGAATAATATTCAAGAGTTGGGCGATTTGGAACCACTCACGCACCTCAAAAAGCTGGAAACATCGTGCTTGCTTGTAAACCCCGTATCTACAAAGCCATATTACAGTGAGTATGTTGCATATAAGTTCAATCCGATCCAATCTGAAGGACTTATGAAGTAAACTTGCCACCAATGTAAAGAACGATAACATGTCGGAAGTCCCGCGGAAGAGTTCTTTAGTTGATATCGGGAAAAAAACATGAATTTAGTGTTGCGTTTTCAACGAAATTCGAGCATTTCCATAATCCTAGGTATATACATGTCATGTATGAAAATATGATCAACATAGACGGTGCAAGTGAAACATCTTGATCGAAAGAAAAATGTTTACGATGATATCCATAGTGTGTGTAGAAGTGATATATTCCGTGGAACGTACAAACGGGGTAAAGTAACAATGAGAACAGTTTCAATTTAGTAATCAAGGACACCCGGTTTATATTATTAGTACCGCAATTTTTAAATAAAACTTTTATAACCGTCAAATTATATTTAATATCATGCAATTACTATTCAATAAAACATAAGCAAATTACAATAATGAGAAAAATGGTGGTGCGAGTGATGACCAAAGGAAAAAAACAAGGTATCATGTATTAAGAGGAGTAGTGATTTACTTAAATTCCCGGTCCAACGATATTCAGTAAGGACTATTCCTTTTTTTTTTTATATGTATGAAATATTGGATGATCTTGCCTACTTACTTTTAAGATCTGAATCAGCACGATAATTTTACCCAATACAATATTATTTATACTTACGATGAAAGAAAGAAAATATCGTTGTATTTGTAAATTTTTCCAATTAGGAGGCGAAATTGAATTTAATTAAATTCTAAGATATAGCTTTGTAAATCAATTAAATTTGAATCAATTTGGAAGCTTTTCGAGATTGAAAACGATGCGCATAAATTAATATTACCTTTTTATTAATATATCAAAGAAAAAAAAATGGAATGAAGAGAAAGACAAAACACCCCAATAACATTATTATATAAAGCTGTATTAGATTTACACTATGGAAATACTGGCATTAATATATAATCATCCATTGATATGTGACTTCATAAATGGTAAATTTTTAGAAATTTTAATGAAATTAAGAATTTATGACTGTCATATTTGTAATGTTGAAGCTTAATAATAAATAACTCATAATACAAATAATAATGCAAAATAATTTGAACACTATAATATCTAACAAATAATACTGACAAATAATACGCACAATCATAATAAATAACCAATAATAATAAGACCTAATACTAACCATGTTAATGAATACCCAAATAATACACACAATAATAAGGCATAATAGATATCATAATAATAAATAGCAACCAAGGATACGAATAACAATAATTGAGATATTGATGAAAGTCAAATTCAGTATTTTTGCGAGTCTTTTTTTCTTCTCTTCATAATACAAAATAAAGTACAATAGTGTGTAAACAAACTACCGAGGAAAATTTGTAACCTTTAAAATTGAGAAATTGAACAAAACTATTGAAAATCATGTTTGGGCCGCCACTTCGGTGCAGGAAAGTTAACACTTGTTAACTTTGATTCTTCCGGTTTTTTTTCTAATTGAAAACTTCCAGTCAATGACCCATTAAAATTTCCAAATTCGGTCACCTTTGTATAAATTTCAAAAGGAAAGTGTCCTTACGCGAAAATTATCTTCAAAGTAATTTTTAAAAGAGAAATTGAAGGTTTATATCGGAGGTATATGAACGTACATGAATTGATTTCCTACATTACTTGCAGTGAACGAGGCGGTTCAATGAACGTAGTTGCTAAAGAGTACAATCTTTTTAAGAATTAACAAAAAGTTTTATATTATATCCCTAAAACATTGATAATTATACCCTATTATTGTTTACATAAGGTTTTAAATAATTTTTGTTAGAAACCAGTAAGGAATTTGTTCGATTAACTATAAATTGAACAGGTCACGAATTAAGTATTGCGATGCAGGAAATAAAAATAACAAAATGAATTGTTAAGCCAAAATAACGACTTTCCTTTCCAGTGGTTCTTCCTTTCAGCGAGAAATGAAGTGCAGGGTAGGTATGCCGTCGCGAGGGTAGGGTTCGAGAAAATCCGCTGAGGTCGGTTTCGCGTCGCGCGCGGTACGCGGTACCTTTGTTGTTTTGCCTTTTTATTAGAGTAGCTTTCGTCGGGTTGAGTTAACGTAGTATACTTTTCGGTACCGCGTCGGAAATTCGGGAACGTGAAATAAAAATTAAATTTTGTTCTTTGACTGATTGATAAAGAAATACGGAGTAACGTAAAATAGGTTTCCTCTCCGTATGGTTTAGTTTTGTGACGCGTTTGAAAACGGGCATGTATTGGTGGCTGAATATTGTAAATGAGCGTAACCCATTCGGAGACCCGCGATCGAAATCCTCTCCGATCTAGCTGGCCGACAAGCAGCCACCGCGTGAATGGGTTACGGTGCACGGATTGGTTGACCGGTTGGTACCATCCGTTGGCACTACTCAGACTTAACGTCTAGAACCGATGAGAGGTCGGTTCCGCGTTCGCACGTAGACGTAAAATCATCGTGGGATGTGCGCTCGTCGCAACCAACTTGAAATGACAAGCCACCTGGCAGCAAAGTGTGTTAGTAGTGGTAGCCAGCGGCGTCGCATGATTCATTACAACCCGCGACATTTTAAGGCAAGAATATATATGTTGTGCTTGTCATAAAAGTTTTTCTTGAATTGAATTATTCCATTTATCCACATATTGTACGTTAAGTACAAAACCCTTTTGACATGAACGTAGCTCCGTCTACCCAACTTCTTTTACTTGAATAGTTTCTCAACTCTTTTTATTATGCTTTTATTTATGGACAAGCTTATTTATTCTAATATTACTACTCAGGTTTGATTCCTCATCAGTCATCAGAGGATTTCTTCCGTTGTAAATGCTTGGGATTTTTCGTCAGTTTAATAGGGAATCCATATTAATACTCGTACATAAAATTTTGTAGGCGTGAGAATTCCTTATATTCAAAAAATTAAATTTGTAAACTTATATAGGAACACCTGAGCAATTTATCAACTTTATAGAAATGATTTCCGAATAGTTTTGAATGAAAGAATGATTTATCCTTTTCTGGGTGGGTTCGCTTAAGAATTACTTTCTCATTTAAGTTAATCCATAGCCAAAACGCAGCGTGTGAATTACAAACACGCTGCGTTTTGGCTATGGATTAACTTAATGACCTCGTTTCCTTCTGTAACTTTATCGTGAATGATGAAATCAATAATTATCATATCCGCTGAAATACAACTTCCCTCCGTTTCAATCAGTTTCTTGAAATAAATATCTATTTTAAATGCTTTGATGACTTTTTTCAAGTCAGCATTTTACATACTTTTACTTATAATTTATCTGATGCTATTATGTGCGTTTTATAAGCGAAAGTTTAAACGATTCCGATTGAATTTTTTATCATTGATTTTTTATCATTGAGTTTTCGCAACAAACACTTCCATTTAATTTTTATTCGCGATTTATTATCTTCAATTGAATAGAAAAACAATTACTGATAGTCGAATGACAAAAAACCTGGAGAAAATAAATATGGGTTCGATATATCTTTTCAAACATCCCATTCCGCATGCTTTCATGCATAGATGGCATCTTATGTGTAATGCTGTTACTTATCTATGTCCAATAAAAACAAGTGTTGCGAAAAAAATGCATGATAAAAGAGAAAATTTCACATAAACATCTTCAAACGTATCAGCATCAGCAGGAAATCATAGTACGCGGCTATTACAATCGATGCATCTTCATATCATTATCGAATTTATTTCCCATCCAGCATCAAGATCAAGATATAAATTTCAGTTATGTCTGTGATATTTATCTTGTTAATGCTAAACAAACTGGTAATTTTATATGGTTTGAAAGGATGTATTTATTATACGCGAGTGAAAGAGGAAATTATCGTGAGTTAGTGTAGCATTAATAGCGCGGTATGTTCATACATTGTTAATGATGCGAATTAATTTCGTTGGAACGTGACTGGAAGTATTTTAATGAGGTGTTCATTATGTTTGAGCATCTTTTAATCAATATTATGCATGCACGCCTAAAATTGTTGAAGAAGATACGAGTCATAAAGTGGAAATTGAGCTTTAATTTAGTAATCTCGTGGCAATCATTCTTTTTTGTTAATAATTTTTAAATGAGTTGTTTGTTTTATATTAGAGTAGATTAAAACATCAACAATTAAAATACAATAATACACTAAAGTGTGTACTTGTTCAAATACTAATAATGGTGCTAATCTTCAGGTAATAAGAGTTTAGCTTAGTCTACTGACTGAAATAATTTACATAAAATTAAAAATAATCATTATGCGAATTCCAGAGAGGTAGGTGAGGTTTTTGTGGTTGTGTTGTAGTGAATATGTAGGGATATAAAAGTCCGTTAAAGACTGCAGCGATGGTCTACTACCTCGGAGAGCGAGGATGTTGGTGCTCGTCAAATAAGGCCTTGTCTGAGGATGCGTGAAAGTGCTGGCAGGCTAGCATTGCGGTATCGTGCGGCAGGTTCAAGGCACAAGGCCCCAAAAAAAAAACGCGTTCATGTAGGATTCGGATCGACAGGTGTCGAAGCCGAGGTAACCTACTGAAAGGAAAAGATTACCAAAGTGAACGACCAGCTGGGCTTGGCGAAAGCGGGCAAGATTTGAGAAGATCTCGTCTTTACCAGAGATACTTATGGCCCCCAAATAAGAGGGGGGAATCCAGGTCGAAACGGTGGCTGCAACACATCAAATTGAATGTAACATTTAAATTTCTAATAAAATAACATTAGATCAACTTTACTTTTATTTCTAGTTTACGTTTGCAAATTATCACATTTTATTCTGCATATCTTCTGGGATATTGCATTTTCATTTCTTCCACTACAAACTCGTAAGTGAATTATTCTCTGAAAGTGCAGTTCATAATATAGATCTACATGTGTTACATAATAAAGTTTTGCATGTAGTAAAACAATTTTTATAAATACGCAAATCAATAAAATATATTATTTTAAAAAATAATATAATATACAATAATTTCATCAATATAGAAAAAAAACGGTTACCCAATCCTTCTCCGACAAGTGCTTGTAGACGGGGTGGGTAAGGCGATATATAGATGTAAGCACTTAAAATTCTTTCTTTTTCTTTTATTATCTTTTTTGTGTTTCAGACACTTAATCGAAGCAATCATTATCTGAATTAATTCACATTTTACATATAATAACTCTAAGTTTAGTAATTAGTATTAATCAAACAGCAGGCATGGGTTGCGGAAGAGATAATCCGATCGTTAAAAAATGTCGCAAATGCGAAGGGAAACAAATTGGATTCCTTTAGCAGAAACGCGTCTTGGTCTTCGCAACTCTTCATCTACGCCCCCACGGTCACTATGATTCAGAGTTGAAGTATTTGTTAATTAAAGCGATGTTGTTGCTTTGAGATTACCATCAAAAATGCTGCGGCTTACTCCCAGTTTTCAGCAGTGCTGACTGTCCGCCTCGATATCGTGGATCTGACGGCGAGCAAATTGTATGACTGTGAAGAACAGTGTCATCCCAATTCCTTAGTTATTTAACTCCTATTCCAGGAAACGAACATCAAGGATATGTTTGATTGCTTTATTTATCCTAGTCCTTATTCTAGCCAACGTTTCTGCACGAGCTGTTTGTTTTCGCACAGCAAAGAAAGGATTATTTCCAAAACATAGTCAAAATTGCTTTTGGCACATCAATCGATACCTGCACAGCCAATTCGCGAAATCCGATCCGGCTGGCGATAACAAGCACACTCTCCCGTCACCGGTTATATTACATTGGCGAGCCTTCTGCTTGCCTTCAACGGGCATTTTCCATTGCGCGATAACGCAATTCACTTTCGTAAGTTGCGTTGCAACGGGGTTGCCGTCATTGAATTTTAATTGTAAATTGAAATATTTTTATTTTTAAATTTACAATTAAAATTGGATGAATTGTAATGGTGTTTTTGAGCTCGTTTACTAGAGTGTGCTGAAGACTCTGAGGGGCTCCTTGGTATGCAAGATGTCCGTACTACCCACCAAATACCTTCCCTGTTAACCTGAGAGCCTAGCCTTGGACCGCTTAACACACGAATCAAAGACTATCGGGTATGAAAGCACAATCCACAATGCTACTTTTCGCTGAACCTGCACCAAGCACTTTCGATACAGCTCCATGCTGAGAGTCTTGCCTCATATTTCTACTCCATAAAGTAGCACAGACTCTAGACCACTTATTGAAACTTGCCTTATTGATGTTTTGCTTCTTACCACGTCGGCCAAACGTCGATTGAGAGCCAATACGCTTGAAGCAGCCTTATCAGCCGTGGCCCTGATTTGCTCTGAGAAACTCATCTTTTAATCCATCAGTAATCACAGGTACTTTACTGATGGTTTCGATTCAACTAGTATTTTTCGAATACTGTGCTTCCTTTATCTGGAGATTCCCTTCTTTGTCAAAATGACCGTTTCGTTCTCTCCAATGCTAAGCTAAATCTGCGAGCAGTCATTCAGTCTCTCACTTGGCGCATGAACATACCTAGTCTAAGTTACGCCGGTTTGAGGATGTGCCTAAAAACTAACGCTGCAACATCATCCATGCGGCCAATCAAGCGTGAATCATTCAGCAGCTCTACTCTCAGTAACCTGTCGTACGATGTGTTCCACAAGTCTAGTCCAAAATACCAGAAAAATAACAAACAATACTTGCCTATGGAACAATATGCGCTTCCAATCGACTCAGACACCACGGGTTTGCTAGGTTTTGGTAACATAAAAACAAGTTGGGTAGACAGACCTATGCTCATGTCAGAAGGGTTTTGTACTCAACTTACAAAATGCAGTAACCAGCAACGAATAAAATCATGAAACATGTCAAAGACGATTTTATTGGAGAAAATGTGAAATTCGAGGATTATACTATTATTAAAAAAGTTGAACGAATTTTGACTTCTCGGGTATTTGTTATAGTTATACCCATAAATATCTCCTTTGATATTTTTTTCAGATTTTTTAGATCACGGGTGTCCATTCGCGCGGGAGGAAACACATTTTTCATGTATTTCCCCCCCTGTGCTCCCACTGAAGCAAAATCTGTCAGTTTAAGAGCTGTTTTGAAAAGCTCTCATAGAGGACTTTCAGTTGATACTCATACCGGCTACCTTTCATGAAATTTTCTTCAGGGGCCACTTTTCTGTACTGTAATCATCGATTCATGGCCTATTTTTTCGAATCCTAGAATGGTTACAAAGCCCTTTTGCGAGGAGCTCTCACCTGCCTCTTCGACTTGTTTCAATTGTATGTATTCATCTTCATAATACCTATCATTTCTGAAATTTTCATGCAAATCCTAGCGAAGCTGTAGGGTCTAAGTCGGTAAAAAGCGCATATGGCTCCACAGCCATATGTTTCCATAGTAATACAGGACATATTGTTCCATAGTAATACAGGAAAAATCAAATCGCTATAACTTCGTTAAATACTATTCGATCTTTATGAAACTTTCAGAAAAGATCTGTTTGCTAAATTTCATTGAATTTAAGGGTACCGTTTAGATTTTATTCAAGAAAAGATAAAATCGATAAATCATACTATTACTAACAAAGTTGAGTGAATTTCGACTTCTCATGTATTTGTTGTTGTTGTACTCATTAAGGCCCACATTCATGATTTTTTTCAGATTTTTCAAATGAGGGGTACGCGAAAAGTACGTACATTTCCCCTTCCCCTGCCCCCCTCGGTACTCATAAGGCAATTTTAAGACTTGTTTTGTAAAGATCTCATTGAGACCTTTCCAATAACACCCCATACGACTACCAATGGTGAAATTTTTTTTTTGAGGGGTCACCTCCCCATATGGGGAGACCCCCTTAAACCCCTTTGAAAAATTTTTCCACCCTTGAACTTTCAAGAGGTCACCACTTCTGACCTTTTCACAAAGTTTCATGGCTGTAGCCTCTATAGTTTCGGAGAAAAAGTGCTTTGACATACAGACGGACGGACGGACAGACAGACGGACACAGGTCGTGATTGCAATAGGGTTTTGTATTTTAGTACAAAAGCCTAAAAACGATTTCATTCAATAAAAAGCTTTCATTCACTTTAGAGCTGGAAGAGTATAATAAAATTAATTTTTCAGATTTAACTTTTAAACATGTTAAGTAGGTAGAATCACATGCATGTCAGAAGGGTAAGTTAAGACACCCATACTGAATAAACTCAAGAAAATATATTTTTAAGATTTCATTCAGTAAATGTTTGTTAGTGATATGGCAATAAAATGGTAGCAAGTTAAAATGGAGTAACAATGGTTTTTCTTTTAAAGTGATAATGTAATTCACTGAAAGAATTCTTTAAGATATTTTTAATTATTCATTTTATCTTGAAATTAGAAGATTCCATTAAAAGTCTGGTTCGATGGAAAGCTTGAGGGTAGAAGCACCGCGCATTGTTTTTGTTGTGCAGGGAGTACTATCAAATGGGTATAACTTCCGTGATTGCGATTAAACTATTTAGAAACTTCCAGACTTTTCTCGGTACTACTTAAATTTAAATTTAAAGATTTCCACATGAATTAACTGGGAAAATTTTAGGTTTAAAGACTCCACTATTATTAACAAAGTTGAGTGAATTTTAACTCTTGAGGTATTTTTTATTGTTGTACTCATAAGAACCCACCATTTCGACCCTGTTACCTTCAAAATGTATGTTATTAAGAGTTAATTACCTGTAATTTCAATGTTGATGCTTAAAACGGCTGCCATTTATTTTACAATTACCAATATTACTCGTTGAACAGATTCTTAAAGTTGTGCATGATATACTCGTACATCATAAAGTGGTCTCCTCTCAAAAGTCACAGTCCATAAAAAATTATTTCAAGGGGCTTAAGGGTGTCTCCTTTTGTACTGGGTGACCCTTAAAAACTTTTTATGCTCCCAAATTAAGCCAATATGGGTATCAAATGAAAGTTCTTGGTCAGAACTTTTCAAAACAGGTCTTAAACTAGCAGCATTTGCAAGGAGAGGTGCAGGGTGAAGGGAACTGTACAAAAAATGTGTGTTCCTCTCCTCACGATTGGACATTTTGAGATCTGAAAAATCACGAAAGAAGGTCTTTATGAGTGCAAGGGCAACAAATACCTCAGAATTCAAAACTCTTTTAAATTTGTAAATAATAGTAGATTTTCGAATTTTCCCTTTCCATATATGTTGAACTTACCTAGCAAGTCTGGTTAGAACTACAGTAGCTATAAGGAAGGAAGGCCGCCAATCGACAGGTGGTGCTCCTCTGGCTGCAGCTTAATTGATTATCAGCGTTCGTCACTAAAAGTTTGTAGATGTTTAGACAGATACGAATTGAGAATTAAAACATACACACGGAGTTTTGAGAGACATAAACGACTTGAAGTAAATGATTGGATTCAACGTTTTGATGAAAGACATAAGTCTGAGGCAAAGTGTCTTAGCATCCATTGAAAGTTCATCTCCTCGTCCACTTCGCAAATTATATCCGTTAAGTCAGTACCAAGAAACATGACTACTCATCAACAAGCACAAACACCGCCCGAAAGTCCAACTTTACGTAACGAGAATTCAAATAACCTTTTTTCGATAATACTATAATTGATTCTATTACTCAGGCATTTATAATATTCCAAAATCAAACGAAAGAGTATTTCCTACTCCCCCACAACACTGTTTCCATCAATCGAGTAACGTAAATAAAAATAATAAAATTTGGTGGGCTTTGCAATGAAGATGACCAATGCAGATTCACTCCAGCAAACTCCTCCAGATTTATAGAAAAAACAAATCCAATTCGCGATAGTTGATTTTCAATGCTAGCTCCATTGAAAATATAAAATATCTCAAAATACATTCATGTCTTCTTCAATAGTAGGAGTAAAGTACCCTTTTGAAATTGTCATTTTCTATTGAACCCCATATCAGAAATCACTCGTTTTGACCACTAGATAAAAATTCGTTACTCTCCGCAATGAGCGAAAAGAGTAGTTTTTCACTTCATGAAGGAATGTAAATGTTTTCTTTTTTTTTCGCTTTCGTCTAACTATATTTATGTCATTTCCGTATGACTTCACTCAAAGAATTGCTTCTATATTTCAAATATTTAGTTCTAGTAAGATAAAGCAATTTTTCATATTCGAGTTAAACTGTATTATACCGGGGTTTCCAATAAGAAGTGTTATTTTAATATTAAAAGAAAAATGCCATTTTTTAATATAAATGATCGAATTTTTATTTCACTATAAAGAAAAAGGTAATCTGTGAATAGTAAAAAATAACATCAGGCAAATGATCATTTCCATAACCAAATCGCAAAGTGTCCTCGATAGCCTCACGAATTCCATTTTTGAGGTCTTGAATCGACGCTGGGCTGTTGACGTAGACCTTTTCTTTCCCGTGAACCCAAAGGAAGAAGTCGCAAGATGTTAAATCACAAGATCTGGGTGGCCGATTGTGATCACGGTCCGACAACTTTTCCCGTAAAAGATCAATGGTTTCGTTGCTTGAGGGTATGTAGCACCATCTTGTTGGAAGTAAACGTTGTCCAGATCAATACCATCCTATTTCGGCTATAAAAAATCAAATCTTTATGCGAAATACGGTGTAATGTCTGTTGTGGAATGCCTAATTCCAAAGAACGACGAGGAATGGACAATCCTGGGTTTTCTTCAACACTTTCGGCTACAGCAGCAATATTCTCGGCTGTTTTTGAGTGAAGCGCACAGGTTTTATTCTTCACATCTCTAAGTTGTCCCAACAGCTCGAATTTTTCCACCAATTTCTGTATTGCGGTCCGACAAGGTGCTTCACGACAATCCAAAATTGTTCGAGTTTTACGAACCGTCTCTACCAAATTTTCACCATTTTTATAGTGAATTTTAATAATTTCAATGCATTGTTAAAGCGTGTATTGTTCGATTTTTATTAATGGCGTAGTTTTTACTTGTCAAATGTCAAAAACCAATATATTCAAAAGTGACAACTACCGAAATTCAAAATAATACCTCTTATTGGAAAACCCTTTATACAATTTTTCGTTATCTAATGCAACAAGCAATGAATTGCATAAAGTAAAGGTCCGATTTTGCGGCTTTACGGCTAAGCTATCTGATTTTGTCAGACGCATTTTAAATGACATCTAGATTTTTTATTATTATTTTATTATTGAGCTGCTGCAAAAGGAACAGAAACAGTTGACACACATTTAAAACTTCTTAAAAAATAAAGTATTCACTTTTTGACACGCCATCTAGATTTCATGGGTTTTAAGACCCCAGTTTTTCCACCCATTGGTTCCTGACTTCGGACGGTTTAATTTCTGGGCATGCTTAAGGTGTAATTTCAACCAGACCAATGAGGGATGGTTGCAGTCCACAAATTGCCGGTCAATATTGCTGATGCGTAACATATGTGAGCAGCCTTCTTCTCACATTCAATTTTTAGGGTTTTGTAAAATAATTTTACAAAACCCTACTAGTTTCGCGACCAGTCTGTCCGTCTGTCCGTCCGTCCGTCCGTCCGTCCGTCCGTCCGTGTGTCACAGCAGTTTTTCTCGGAAACTGCTTGAGCTAGAAACATCAAATTTTGTGTGTAGGTGTAAGGTGGTGATCTCTTTAAAGTTCAATTACAAAAAAATTTTATAAGGTATTTAAGGGGGGTCTCCCCATATAGGAGAGTGACCCCCCGAAAAAAATATTTCATTGAAGGTAGCCGATATGGGTATCAAATGAAAGGTCTTGATGAGAACTTTTCAAAACAGGTCTTAGTTTGGCAAAATTTGCTTCGAGGGGCGCACAGGGAGGGGAAATACACGAAAAATTTGTGTCCCCCCCCCCTCGCGATTGGACACCTGTGATCCGAAAAATCTGAAAAAAATCAGGAATGTAGGCCTTGGTGAGTATAACAACAACAAATACGTTAGAAGTCAGAATTCACTCAACTTTGTTAGTAATAGTATGATTTATCGATTTTATGTTTTCTTGAATAAAATCTTAACGCTAACCTTAAATTCAATGAAATTCAGTACGTAGATGCCTATTTATAAGATCGATCTACCCTGAAAGTTTCATGAAGATTGAATCATATTTAGCGAAGTTATAGCGGTTTGAATTTTCCTGTATTACTATGGAACAATATGCGCTGCATTTATTACTATGGCAACATATGGCTATGGAACAACATTCATCAAACGTAGCCGATATGAGTATGAAATGAAAGTTTTCAGGGGAGCTTTTTAAAAAAGTTGTTGAACTGTCAGTTTTTACTTCAGTGGGGGCACAGGGGGGAAATACATGAAAAATGTGTTTCCTCCGTCGCGGATGGACATCTGAAATAATTATCAAGGGAGATATTTATGAGTATAATAATACCAAAAACCTTAAAAGTCGAAATTCGTTCAACTTTGTTAATAATAGTATGACCTTCGTATATTTTATTTTCTCCAATGAAATCGTCTTTGAAATGTTTCTTGATTTGATTCGATCTGGTGACTGCATTTTGTAAATTGAATACAAAACCCTTCTGACATGAGCGTAGGTCTGTTTACCCAACTTGTTTCAACCACGTAATAGTTTTTGTATCAATTTTAATCTGATTTTAATCTTGGAAACTTCTTACTTGAACTTATTTCATCATTAGTTAGATTTCTGTCATTAAGATAAGAGTTACCGCCATCAAAAAGTTGATATTGCTTTTGGTATGCCCAATTATACCTCTTGTGAAACTTTTCCCAGCCTGTTTTTAGGGTTTTGTACTAAAATACAAAGCCCTATTAAAAACGGTACCTGTGTCCGTCTGTCCGTCCATCTGTATGTCACAGCCGATTTCCTCTGAAACTATAGAAGCTACAGTCATGAAACTTCGTGAAAAGGTCGAAAATTATGACTTCTGGAACGTTTTGGGGTAAAAAAAATTTTCAAAGAGTTTTTAGGGGGTCCCCCCTTTAAGAGAAGTAACCTTCAAAAAAAATTTTTCATCAGAGGTGGTCAAGTCGGGTGTCATATGGAAGGTCTCAACGAAATCTTTTCAAAACAGTATTGTGAGACGCATGACAAGGGGAAACGCACGGGATTTTAGAAAGTAAAACTGTATTAGTATGATTAAATTAGATATTTAAATGTCATTTAGAAGGTCCATATGCTGTAAGAGTTTTAATAGAATGTACAGGAGTTATTGCCGTTTGAATTTTCTCTAATTAAAACATCAAACACGGTTTTTCTACTACGCGAGCTTACTATCAAACTAGACACTACACTTTTGATTGTCTTTTCTCGAAAATAATATCAAAAAACATTCAAGATTCGGCTTAGCCAATGATTTTAGCAATATTGCAACAAAATGTTGGCCAAGTAAAATGGAGTAACACTGATTTAACTTTTAAAGCAAAGATATATTTGCTGTGCATGTCATTAAAATGTTATTGAATTAAATTTTTCTATATTCATATGTCTGCGCATCGTATGTTTAGTAAAAAACCCAAGCGTAGTTCTGTCTACCCAACTTGTTTTTTTTTTTTTTTTATAACTAAGCCAATGACTCATTTTAAACTGAAGTGATGATAATTTACTTCCATTAAAATGGCTCTTTGCCATTGTAATGGACGTACCTGTAATTTCCGTTAAGGATGATTAAATTTGAGTTTATCTTGCGCTAGCAAGGCAAATGTGGAAATATGAATTTTTTCTAAGGTGTTTTGGGAGTCCCGGCCCATACAAATTGAACATGTATTCGATTTTGTTCTCTGTTATCCACGATTTCAGGAACACATCTCTTGGATTATTGTTATACAGCCTGTTCCCTTTGAGTGTTTCATACAAGTAATCGAGCTCTTCCTTGAATTTGAGAAAGTTTCTCCCATTTGCATGGCCCGAGGTAACGTAGTGGTTATCTTCAACTTGAGGTTAAATTTTAATCACTGACGCTTCATGAAATTCAAAATTTTTAAGCAGAGATATGCGTACATCCTCATAAATACTTCACTGTGCCTCGAGAAAGATGTAATTTTGAATTTCTTGTCGTAAATTGGACACACATAACTGCTTACGGTACTATAATCCTGACGTTGAACTTTGGGTTACGACGCGATCTCACTTGGCGCTTCATAATGTGCAGATGTAGAAAAGCTAACAGTTAGTTTCGATTTCCTGGAGTACTATAGACTTTTGGTAGATCCCAGAAATCGAATGCTGTTGGACAACACAACCTAGCTGGAACTAAAAAACTGTTCCGTTGTTGGAGAAGCGTAAAACTGGTATTAGAATCAACACCATTTCATGAGCTTCTATCAAAATATCTGAAAATTCTGAAGTCAGACGGAGTGCGGAAAGTTAAACACAATACCGTTCTCTGATATATAAAAGGACTACTACAGGATCAACAGTTGCTAGTAAAACCAAACGGTTAGCACCAGATAAACTGAAAAAAAGCCAAAACATGCTGAAGCTAGCATTGCCAGATCATCACAAAGCTACTGGTCTTCACCCTTTCATATGCAGTAAAAGGCCAACTATCAACGGAAACCCTGCGGGGACGTTTTCGGACTCAAGGCCAGGACTATTCCAGATTGCTATCCCGTTTGACACGTCCACGACACATTCACCATAGACTTAGTGAAAGCGTTTCCCCAAATCCTGGTAGCCAAAGAAGATACCTGCAAGGCAGCAATTACAACACTATTTGGGCTGTTCGAATTCCCGTTCATAACGTTCGGACTTAGAAACGCTTCGCAAACTTTCCAGCGTTTTATAGATGAAGTAATGTGAGGCATGGATTTTTGCAATGTGTATATAACCGACATCATACTCGTAATTGCCTCATCATCAGCACCAGAACACATTAATAACCTTGACATCCTCTTTCACTGCCTGCAAACGTATAGAGTAGTCATTAATCCCGCTAAGTGCATTTTCAAACAACTGAGCGTACAATTTCGGGCTATTCAGTCAGCGAAAATGGCACCCGATCGCTACCGCAAAGGGTTGAGATCATCAAGGCGGTACCCACAGCCTAAAACAGCGAAAAAGTTACGTCAGTTCTTAGATATGTTAAACTTTTAGAGATTCATACCGAAAGCCGCAAAGATTTAATGGCTACATGCAACCATTGGCCTTTTTCCAATAAAACTGAAGTCAGCGGAGAGCAAATGATGACGCCATTATATATTTTTACCATATGATCGAGGGACGAGAATTTGTTATCTACACTGACCACAAACCAATATCCTTTGCATTCAGGAAAAAAAATACGCAAGTTCTCCTAGACAGCTCAGATACCTCAACTTAATCAGCCAATTCTCTACAGATATCCGATACATACCAGCCTTAGCAGCAGCTCAAAAGCAAAACAATGAGCTAAAAATCCTACAAAATGATAAACCAGCAGTACGACTGAAGTTGAGCAAGCTACCAGGATCAAAAGAGTCCTTACTCTACAATGTTTCCACAGCAATACCACACCCAGTCGTGCCAAAGAAGTTCCGAAGAACTGTGTTCAACAGCATACACAGACTGTCTCACATGGATATCAAAGCCACCCTTAAACTCATCTCAGAGCGTTATGTTTGGCCATTAATGAATAAAGACTACCACGAATGGGCAAAATGCTGCATCCAGTGCCACCAAGCGAAAATTTTTAGACACGTTAACACTATGCCAGGCACATTTTCACCACCTACTGGTAGATTTTAGCTTGCCCACATTGACATTGTCGTCATGTCTATCTTAGAAAGATTTAGGTAAATTTTAACATGCATAGATTGTTTGATATGCTGGCTGGAAGCAATTCCCATGGAAAATCAAGAAGCGGAGACCATTGTAAGAGCATTCTTTTCCCAATGGATTTCAAAATTTGGGGTGCCTTTAAGAGTTACAATAAGCCATGGACGCCAATTTGAGTCATGCTTGCTTTGAGAATCAAACAAACTAACTGGGACCATTCATTTCAGCACAACACCATATCACCTAGCAGCAAATGGCATGGTGGAGCGATTCCGCAGGCACCTCAAAGCAGCAATCAAATGCCACAAAAACAATCAATGGACATAAGTCTTATCCTCAGTACTCCTGGGAATACGTTGGGCTTGTAAGGAAGACCTCCAATCAACTGTTGCAGAGCTAGTTTATGGTGAACCATTAAGAATACCAGCTGAATTCCTCGTAGAATGAAACAAGGACCAAATACTGCAGAGCAATTTTGTCCAAGTCCTCCGAGAACATATCCAGGTTATACGACCGACAAGCTTAACTCGACGTGGTGAAAAAAAACGTTCATATTCAAAGATTTTGCCACAATGCAGCACATTTTTATTTGCACTTGATCCATAAAAAGCAGCTTCAAATGGTGTGTAGTGGTCCTTTCAAAGTCGTATCTAAAGCCGATGAAAGTTTCGTGGTTGACACTCGAGGTAAAAATGTTACCATCTCAATTGAAGGGTGGAAACTAGCGCACATTATGGAGGAAACCATAAGCGATGATGACGATACTGGGCATCAAGAATATACATGGCACCTTGGCTTATTGCCATCCCAAGCGAGAGAAGAGTTTGCTACTGAAACTCAAACACTAAGGAATCATGCAGACGAATCCTTATCAATGCATGCACGCTCAAGAAGATGAGTTCAATTCTTAGATCGCTTGCAAGTTGGAATTTCGTGATTCAAATCACTAGTAAGGGGGAACTGTGGGAGTCTTCGTTGCAACCGCCTGTAACGAAATCCCTAGAAACCCAATAAAAATAATAATAAAATTATCCGTTTCCATGAAGTTTCCATAAAAATTACTACCATGTGCGGGTGCAATAAAACGTATCATTTCCTGCACAAACTCAAGGGATGATTACCAAGTGCTGGTACAATAAACGGCCACTGTCGGTCCGCGCACATAGGGTAACCACTTTGATGATGGATTTATTACACATCTGGTCTCAAAATTTTTCCATATTTTGTAAATATAAAAGTAGACGTAAGTAGATTGGAAAAGTAGTATTGTCGCAAGCATTATCGAAGTGAGATGACTCATTAAAATTTAGATGATATTCATTCGGTGCGTTATCATTTTGAATCAAATGGTTATGTTGTGAGTTTGAATTGATAACGCGTTCTTTAACCACAAGTGTAAGGCTAATATTTATTTCTTTTGTTGTATTTTTCTTGTTAAACAATTGTTAACTGTATTTGAGCATAGGTGTAATTCCATTGTTTTCAAGATTTTAACCTAATAGAACTGAGTATGACCGAATTTTATATTAATTGTTATTTGACTTTAGTTGATAAGCATGTAACATACTTCCGTATCATGTACAAATTATGTATGATAATTATTTAATGTAAGATGTCTCTATTAGTAAAATCGATGATAATTGATAAAACAATGTGCATATAAAATTTTTGCAAAGATATAAACAGTGTCAAATAGCAAACGCAAACTTGCAAAATATAAGTTCATGAAAACTGAAACTATAACTATACAAACTATTACTACAATCCGTATGATGGATAAAAATTTATTTTGAAAAACTCAGCAATATTTGTTTTATATTTGCATATACTTTAAATTGAATTTCAAATTTTCGTGCCAAATTGGTCACATCTTTTTTGCCCTCCTGTCTACGCATTTTAGTTATGTACAGCTGATTGGTGGTAAGTTCGGCACCACGGTCGAATGGTTGTCCACTTTATTTATATCTTATTCTCAATGGTAAAAGCAGGGGAAGCATAGAGCTATAAGATATGGAGTGGCTAACATTATATAAACGCCTGTACATGAGCGTCTCAAAAATTGATTTTATCTCTTTTTCACCTTTCGTAGCTGCTTCACCATCGGCAATTTTCGGAACTTCAATATTTCGTGTGCAAGATATATTGCAGCTTAAATGATGAGAAATTTTCTATTTTCTAAAAGCCCGCCCAATCATATCTTTGTACAACAACTCAAACATATGGCCTACCAGTTTCTTTAGCCCTCAAATGGGAAATCAACTTTTTAATTATTTATAAACCCAAAAACTGAGTTGTTAAGGATGATAATTTTTCTCAGGAAATTTAAATATGAATATCTAAACTTTGTCGAGGTTTCCCCTATATAAATTGGTGGCAATAGAATCTTATTCATATTTTATGAGAGAATGAAGCATTCTTGCCATGCAAAACATATACATATTTCTATTGCTAAAATTTAATTTGAAATCAATATTTACAAATTTTAAAACCATGCAAATATTCGGATACATTCGTCATTTCAATTTGACACTGAGCTGAATATACAGTTAGAAAAATAATTCTACTTAAAGGTATGCGTACGCTCAAAAAGTATATGGCCAAGGTTTTAAGGGTTTCGTAAAATAATTTTACAAAACCCTACTAAAATCGTGACATGCCTGTCAGTCCGTCCGTGCGTGTGTCACAGCGCTTTTTCTCGGAAACTACCTAAGCTAGAAACATCAAATTTTGTATGCAGATGTAAAGTAGTCTCCCCATATAAGGGAGTGTCCCCCGAAAAGAAAAATTTCATCAAAGGTAGCCGAAATGGGTATCAAATGAAAGGTCTTGATGAGAACCTTTTTTTTTAGTTTGATACTTTTTACTTCAAGGGACGCGCAGAAAGGGAAAATACACGAAAAATTTGTGTTCCCCCTCGCAATTGGACATCTGTGATGCGAAAAATCTAAAAAAAATTATGGAGGTAGATGTTTATGAGTACAACATAAACAAATAATCGTATGATATTCGAATATCACATTTTCCCCAATAAAATCACATCGGTTCCCTTAAACTAAGCGCAATTCAATATTTACGTAGTCCTACCAAGAATTCTTAAACTTTGTAAGTTTGATGGAAATCGAATGATATATGTACACGGAAATTATAGCCGTTTGAAATTTCTCCAATTACAACAAAAATACCACATGATTTTGGTATTTCATGGAATCAGCCACCGCAGTCTTGATTTATTCTTCTTGAAATTTTCAAATAAGGTCAATAACATTAATATTTGTGGGAATTCATGATTTGAATGATTTTTGTTGGTTTTCACCAAAATGGCGACCGTTGAAAGTATAAAAACAGTGGATTTCCTTTTAAAACTGCACATTTTTTTGACATATTTCGTAACTTTATACATTGCTGCTGACCGCATTTCTGAGAAGTTGAGTACAAAACCCTTCGGACATGAGTGTAGTTCTATCTACACAACTTGTTTTCTAATATTTTGATGAAATCGAATTATCGGCCGTTACTCTAAATTACCAGAAATTTTACTCCTCAAAATACTTATTCATTGTCTTTGTTAATTCTTTTTAGGGTTTTGTACTAAAATACAAAACCCTATTGCAATCACAACCTGTATCCGTCTGTATGTCACAGGACTTTTTCTCCGAAACTATAGAAGCTACAGCAATGAAACTTTGTGGAAAGGTCAGAAGTGGTGACTTCTTGAAAGTTTTGGGGTGGAAAAATTTTTCAAAAGGGTTTAAGGAGAGTCTCTACATATAGGGAGGTGACCCTTAAAAATTTTTTTCACTGCTGGTAGTCGAATAGGGTGTCATTCGAAAGGCCTTAATGGAATCTTTTCAAAACATGTCTTAAAATTGCCTTATCGGTACCATGGGGGCAAGGGAAGGGGAAGTCTACGAAGTTTTCGCGAACCCCCCTCGCAATTGGACACCTTTCATCCGAAAAATCTGAAAAAAATCACGCATATAGGCCTTTATGAGTACAACAACAAATACATGAAAACTCGAAATTCCCTCAACTTAGTTAGTAATAGTATGATTTATCGATTTTATGTTTTCTTGAATAAAATCTTATCGGTATCTTTAAATTCAATAAAATTCGGTGCACAGATGACTATTTATAAGATTGGTCTGTGCTGAAAATTTCACAAACACCGAAAGGTACTTAACGAAGTTATAGTGATTTGAATTTTCCTGTATTATAATGGAACAATATGCGCTGTATTACTATGGAAACATATGGCTATGGAACAATATGCGCTTTTTACCGACTCAGCAACTACAGCTTTGCTAGGATTTGCATGAAAATTTCAGGAATGATAGGTATCATGAATACCTTTGAGAGTCGGTTAAGTTATTGGTATCAGCAATCATAAAACAAAATAGTGGCTAGGACTTTATAACCATTCTAGGATTCAAAAAATAGGCGATGAATACAGGGGAGTGGCCCCAGAAAAAAAAATGTCATCAAAGGTAGCCGATATGAGTATCAAATGAAGGTTTTATATGGGAGCTTTTCAAAACAGTTCTTAAACTGACAGTTTTTACTTCAGTGGGGCAAGGGGGGAAATACATGAAAAATGTGTTTCTCCTTCGTGAATGGGCACTTGTGATCTAAAAAAGCTGAAAAAATTATCAAGGGAGATATATACGAGTATAACAATAACAAATACCTCAGAAGTCAAAATTCGTTCAACCTTGTTCATAATAGTATCATCTTCAAATTTCATATTTTCTCCAACAAAATCGTCTTTTACATGTTTCTTGATTTTATTCATTCTGCATTTTGTACGTTGAGTACAAGACCCTTCTGACATGAGCGTAGGTCTGTCTACCCAACATGTTTGATTTAATGTTGGTAGAAAATATACATGCACCTTGAATTTGTCGAAGCCATTTCTCATATTTCAGATGGTGCGATGCTCGGGGTTTTTCGATTGCAGCCGAACTGAATGAATTGTCAAAACAAGACTAATAATCTGTGTTTTGTTTCATGTTCGGAGTGATTTACGGGCGATTTTTATGAGTTACTTGTATCAGACAAATTGTTCAGCGATAAAAGTTACAAATCGTGAGTGCTATTTTATTTGTGATTGTGGAAAAGTGCGAAGACAGAAGACTATGAAGTGTGCCATTTTCACTTGAGGAAATTACTCTTGTTTGCGGCCATTTGGGGTGTCGTTTCAAGGGTAATTAATTAATTTTTAATTCTCGCGTCAGGTTAGATACCTTTTTCAATAATAATGTAGAAATTATTGGTTTGTCGGTCGATAGTATTGTTTACAAAGGCGTCGATGATATTGTTTACATTTATGTAGGATTTAACGAGTAAGTGCACATTGCCAACGTGCAGATGTAACAGGAACAAAATTGAAAAACTGCAGGCAGAGTTGGCTTCAATGAGAAGAAAAATCAATGGAAAAAACAAAATAATCGATTCGCCAAAAAAGCGTTTGCTCCGCAGTAAAAAGAAGACTTCTAATTTGGAAGTTTTGCTTAAATCCTTGAAGCAGGAAAATCTTATCAACAAATTCTTCGTTGTCTTGGTGTTTTTGCGCCATCTGAAAATTTTCCAAATCAATGTTCCTCCAACTTTCCAGAAAAACGCAAATAAATTTAATTTAAACAAATATGTATTTCGGAGGTAAGAGTTCCTCCTTCTTCAGTGTTTTTTGGTATGGTTTAGTTCGAAATATTATCCACTTTTTATATCCCTTACACTTTACCCGAATTTCGTTTTTGAGACCTACCACTTAACCTATATCCTTTTTACATTTTATTATCCCTACTTAAGAGGTATCATTTATTGCTTTCCCCTTATTGCGTTTTTGTTTTTATTACTGCTAATGTAATTCGTTCATTATATTTTAAACATTATTTAGACTTAATTAGCTCTAGTATCCTTGAGTGTTCGTTGCCCACATCTTCATTTAGCCTTGCGTTTTTCGGTTGTCGAATAATCTAAAGGCTCTCATATACGTCCGATTTCCGATTGTTGCTCACGTCTTGTATTACCTCTAGATCATCCCAATTGATTGCGTGATTCATTTCTACAATTTGCTTGACAATGGCGGGCTTAGCTGTATCACTTGGTGCTTTCCTTGTCTATAGCTTCTCTGCTTCCTTGATATGTTCACTGAACCTTGTTTTGACTGATCGCTTCGTTTGTCCAATGTACGATATCTGGCATGGATGGCAGGCGATTTTATATATGCCACATTTTTCATTCTTCTGCTTCCTATGTGATCCCATTTTGAATTTCTGGCTCGTAGGTACCGCTGTTATGTCGACTTTCTTCAGGATTTTCCCGATCTTCCCAAAGATCTTTGAGTACGTAATAGCTGCTCTTCGATTTTGTTCTGAATTCCAGTTTTGTTCATGGAGAGTGGTTAGTGACGCCGCTTTTAGTCTTGTTTCCATTTTCCTTTGTATTGACAAGATTTTGCTTTCCTTGTATCCGTTCATCTTCGCTGTACTCAAAATAAAAGTCTTCTCTTGCTCATATCGATGTTTCGTTAACGGAGTCGTCTGCATTCAGTATATCCAACTGTTGAAAGTTGCCATCATGGTTTGGTATGAGTATTATTTTTGGGTTTCCTGAATATATCAAACTGGAAAACATTATCATTTCTTATTATTTTAATGTCTAGAAAAGGTATTTCGTTGTTGCTCTCCACTTCCATTGTGAAGGTGATATATTTATGTATTTTACTGATTTTCTTTAATGTCTCTTCAATTTTATCCCTCTTCACTATCGCGAGAACGTCGTCAACATAACGGATCCAGATCCTTGGAAAGACGTCCTCTTCAGCTTTTCTTTGTTCTACCCATCCCAGGGAAATTTCACTCAAGAGGGGAGACAATGGGTTCACCATCACCATGCCGGATTTTTGCTTGAAATATCTTCATCTGAAGGTAAAATAGGTCTCTGACATGTAAAGAGTTGCCAATTTGTAGAAACAACATACTCGCTTCTTTGATGTTTTGGAATTACTCTGGCTTATTAGCCAATCCTCAAACAAAGCCAACGCCTGCTTTACTGGGACGCTTGGTAAAAGGAGAACTAAACCATACCAAAAAACACTGAAGAAGGAGTTCTCACCTTCTAAATATATATTTGTTTGAATTAAATTTATTTGCGTTTTTCTGGAAAATAGGAGGAACATCGATTTAGTGAATTATCAACAAAGATATGTAGCAAGTGATACCTAATATAAGTGAACCCTGTTAGCAAACACTAGAGAAACAATTATTCCAACGAAGAGTTTTGAGCGCTTCAAAGCCATTTGATCCTAACTTAAGAGCATTTGCCCTAAGTTTAAATTTTTTGTCCCCAAAAGCATATGATTATGTATGATTGACATTTTGTAAGTCGTTGCAACATAATAGAACGATCCGAAGGTGGTAGGAAAAAATCGGATGTGTATCTGGTTTCACTAGCGAAGTGTTGGAAGCTATAAAAAATGTCGTACAAATAGCCGACAACGAGAACCTGTAAATATAGTATTTGATGAAATGAGTATCAGGCAACACGTTGAATGCAATGGCCAACGAGCATATGAATACGTAGATGTTGGTGATGGTGAAACCGTGGAAAAGATAGCCTCGCAAATGCTTGTATTCATGGCGGTTTTCATAAATAAATCTTGGGAAATTCCGATGACATTTTTCGCAATTGCTTCAATTAATTCAGAATAAAGGGCCAATCTTGTTTCACATTGCATTAACCATTTAGTTGAAATCGGGGTTGAAGTTGCTGGAGTGACTTTTGATGGGCTAGCATCAAATTTAAAAATGGCTAAACTATTAGGCTCAGATATTCGCTGCTTGAAATCGAAACGCTACAAACAAATTAATGATTCACTGGCAAAGTATACAGTTCACCCTGGTTGTTGCCATATGTTTAAGTTGTGCCGAAATGCATTAGCAGACCTGAAAATTTTTAAAGATCAAGACAGCAATAGCATTAATTGGGAATATATCGTTTCGCTGCTTGAGCTACCGGAAAATCAAGGACTGCATCTTGGTGATAAATTAAGAAAGGCGCTCATTTATTTCCATTCTCAAAAAATGAAAGTTCGTTTGGCTGCACAAACTTTCAGCAAGTCAGTTGTGGATGCTTCAGATTTTTGTAGGGAGTCTTTACAGTACGAATTTCATTCGTATCATCAACCAAATATTCGATATTTTAAACTCGGGAAAACTGTCAGCATATCCTCCATTAACACAAATTCTATGTGAGAAAATTGTAGAACTCATTTATGCCTACTGTTGTGATTATATTAAACACATAAAAGAATTGAAACTTATGGTACACTAGTGATCGAATTGAAGAGAAGTGTAGGGTTTAAAAGTCTTATCGTTGGCTTGCAGAATATAAAAATTTTGTACGAGCATTTCATTTTGACAAAAACATTGAAATTTATTCCCCTATACAAGTTTAGTCAAGATCATCTAGGATTGTTTTTTAAATTAATTCGAGTAGCTTAGGAAAAAAGAATAATAAACAGTACGACAGTTTTTTTTGTGGTAGGGAGGTGAAGGCATTTACGCCCGCTGAGTCTGGCAATGTGGGACTCCCATGGAGGATACCCTTGGACTACCCACTAAACACCTCCCCTGTCAATCTGAGAACCTAGCCTGGAACCGTTTGACACATTACTTCGGGCCAGGTCTCGTTTTGTTACGCCGTGGGGCGCCTTCAAGCTGGGGAGTCCCTTTCCTAGCGTGAGGGGAGAGGGGAAGAGGAAATGCCAGAAGAGCGATCCCCCAGCCCCAGCACCTCCGGCTGCTGTGAGTCCCTTTTATCTTTTAGGACTGCCCGAGCATAATGTGCCACCTGGTTCCATTTGTCAACCGATTCGAGCATCACCGCAACTATATTATCCGGGGTGAGCTCTCCCGTCTCCGTGTAGAGTTCCTTTTGCAGCCTGACCCATTTAGTACACGCGAAAAATGTGTGACAGGCATTTCCTCCTCTCCTGGGCAAAACCGACAATCGGGAGACCGTGACTTACCGATCTTGTGCAGGTAAGACTGAAAACACCCGTGCCTGCTAAAAGCTGGGTCAGATAGAAGTCAGTCTCACCATGCCTTCGATTTAGCCACGGTCTCACGTCCGGGATGAGGCGCGCAGTCCACCTTCCCTTCGTGCAATTCCTCCAAGACTGCTGCATATCGCTGAGCGAGCGTTGTCTCTCCTCGCGGACAACCATCTCCCTCGCATCTTCGTTTCGGCGCAGGTAAATAGCGCGACGCTCTCTAGCAAGGAGGGCGACAGGTATCCCGCCTGCAATCACTCTCACCGCCGAGTCGGAGACTGTTGGATACGAAGATGCAATTCTCAGTGCTCCTCTTCTCTGTACCTGTGCCAATCGTTTTCGGTATACCTTCTTGCTGAGAGCGTCGCCCCATACCTCTGCTCCGTACAGTAGCACTGACCCTACAGCACTCATCAAGAGGCGTCTTCTTGATGGGCTGGGTCCCCCTACGTTGGCCATAAGTCGACTCAGGGCCGATATTCCCGAAGCAGCCTTCTCAGCCGTTGCCCTGATTTGCTCAGAGAAACTCATCTTCGAGTCAATCAGTAGCCCCAGGTACTTTACAGCTGGCTTCGATTCGATTTGTATATCTCCAATACTGATCATCCTTACTCTAAGGATTCTCTTTTTTGTCAAGATGACCACTTCGGTTTTCTCAGACAGTTTACATCTCGATACAAAAAAAATTTTATTTCGCACCCAGATTAAGGATGGAGGAATGGGCAACTGCATTCCATTAGAAAACATCCCTATGTTAAATACAACAAAAAAATTGTAATCTGAGTCAGATCAATTTGAGTACCGAACGCAATTCAATGAATGAAGAGACATCTTTCGATGAGAATGCAGCGAATGACGAATTAATTGCGGAACACAACTTTGCTACACACATGTTGTGGAATATATACCACGTTCTTAAATGCACTGAATGTATTGCTGCAATACAGGGTTAATTTAATGCGAACTCTTTAATCAAATTTAAAAACAATGGAGGTTTGAAAGTGCCATCTCAAAGTGTTGTAGAAATTTGTAAAAGGACCGAAGAAGAAATAAGAAGAGTTCAACGATGCAATAGCCAAGGGACTCTCAATAAGAAATCTTTTGACAGTATATCTATCACATTTCAAAAAAAGCATTAGAAATAATTTATTCCAAGATAAGTCGAAGCACATGCTGGAAACAATGCATTATAGCCTGCTAATCAAATAAGTTACAGAAAAATATTTGCAAACTAGGTATTATTTCATCGCAAAGAAATCGTCAGAAAAAATATCTCTTTGACAGAAATTCAATGAATTAATTCATTCTAAAGGACTTCTAAAAATGTTTGTCCAATTTTTAAGCGCTTCAATTCTTTTCTTTCTAAAGCCAGTGGCTTAATTCCATCAAAGTCGGTCCCAAGCCCGGAAGAGGAAGAGAGATGTGTGGTACAATGATTTAATTAAAAGTGGAGATAAAAATAGTTGCATTTTCATTTACATTCAAATTACTAAGAAACTACAAAGCGTTTTGTAAGATATTGCTTAACTTTTGTCTGATTTTGATACTTGCAAATAACTCATACGCTGCTATGGAGCTTCAGGATTGAAGGACGAATCAATAATGCGTGTCATTTATTTTGTAGTTTAAAAAGAAGCTAAATAATTTTTATTGATTTCTGTTATGAATATAGAAATTACTAATAGTAATTCAAGTTCTTGCTCATAGATGTCGCACTGGATAAGCGTGCTTTGCGCGCTGAGCTCTAGGCTGAGTCAGATTCATCTTGTACCTTGACGCGTTCACTACTCACTGTGTAAACTTATTATTTTATATTCAATAAAGTACTCGATTAGAATTAACTCCACTGTGTTTAACCCTTATTTAATAAGAGGTTATGGGCCCAGGCCACTGAGTAGTAGTGCTTATTGTTGTTTAAAGTTTACGAGTAATAAGAAATAGTAAAGTTGACATAATGTCGGACAGTGACGCGGTAAATGTAGCAAAACTAAAAGGTGCTGAAAATTGGAGTGTTTGGCAATTTCAAATTCGCGTGATTTTATTATCACATGAAGTGTTCGATGCTGTTAATGGTGTACTGTCAAAGCCAACACCGCCTTTTGCTCCAGCAGAAGATGCAACGAACGAAGCAAAAGCAGCATACGTGACTGCAAAAAGTGACTATGAAAGAGAGCTGAAAATCTTTATACAGAAAGATAGCACTGCACAAAAGTTTATTGTGACATCCATGGAGAGGCAGCACATGACGCATATAATGACGTGCGAAACTGCAAAGTCTATGTGGGATAAACTGCACTCTATTTACGAGAACAGGTTGGAGGCTAGTGTACACGTTCTGCAACAACGTTGGTTTAGCATGAAAAAGAAACCTTCTGACGATATCTCCATGTACATTTCGAAAGTCCTGGATTTGAGTTTCAATTTAAAAGTATTGAATGAGCCAATGTCGGATAACATGGTAATGACAAAAATCCTGATGACTTTGCCTCCGCAATATAGTCATTTTGTGTCTGCTTGGAATTCTACGCCAGTTGCAGAAATAACTCTGGAAAATCTTTCGGCACGTTTGCAAATTGAAGAAACTCGTGCTTTGCAAAGTGAAATCGAACATTCTGGTGCTTTGATCGCAAATAATTCAAAGAATTTTGTGAAAAATAAGAATAATCATCCAAATGGAGAGAAGAATCGTGGTAGACAAAAACCAAAATGTTGGCTCTGTGGAAAAGTTGGGCATATACGTAAGAACTGTTGGAACCTTCCTGGTAATGAGCGTCACAAGAACGCGCAATAGTCCAATGCCGATAAGCCGAATTCTTCAGTCTGCAGTAAGCAGAATTCTTCGAATGCAGCTTTGGTCGGCGAAATATTCATATCTACGGAGGTTGATACCAGTCAGTTGTCTTCTTGGATTTTCGACTCGGGAGCGTCACAACACATGTCCAAGGAACGAGAATATTTTTCTACGTTTCGGCAAATCGAGGGAATTCCTATTCGTCTTGGAGGCGGACACATCGTGCACGCTGTTGGTATAGGTAATGTTGATGTTTATGCTTTCAACGAAAAAGTTTGGACAAGTAAATATTTATCTGATGTGCTTTATGTGCCGAATTTAAAGTTTAATCTTTTTTCAATGAGCGCTGCTCTTATGAAAGGCATGAGATTTGAGTCTAATAAAAGTATTTGCAAATTTATTAAAAATCATGAAGTTTTAGTAATTGGTAAAAAACCGGTAAATAGAAGCTTTTTTTAATGGAAATTTTTGCAAGGAATAAATTTAAGATGATTGATAAAAATGAAGTGAATAACAATAATAAAAATGTTGAAATATCTTTGATAGCTGAAAATAATTCTGTTAAATCTCAATTGCAAATATGGCACGAGCGTTTTGCACATCAAAATTTTGAACACGTTAGGAACTTTCTTCATAAAAAGAACATTGTAATCAAAGAAGTGACTCCGTTTTGCGATGCCTGTGCGCTGGGAAAGATGCATAGAATTCCTTTCCCGATAAGTGACCATAAAACGACTAAAGTCGGAGAAATTATTCACAGCGATCTTTGCGGTCCTAGGGAAGTCTATTTACTTGGCAATTCGAGGTATTTTTTGCTTTTTAAAGACGATTTCTCGAAATACGTGACCTTGTAATTCATATTTAGTAAAACAAAAGTATTGTTTTGAAAATTTTATGCAACGTTTTAAAAAGGAAACTAAGGAAACTAGTAACGAGATTAATGTACTTCGTACTAATAACGGATTGGAATATACCAATAAAGAACTTTCAAAACTTTTGTTTAAGAACGGGATAAAACATCAATGTACGGTCACATACGCGCCAGAGCAGAACGGAAGCGCTGAACGCGAAAACCGTACTCTTGTAGAAGCGGGGCGTACAGTGTTGCTTTCAAAGGGCCTGAATAAAAATTTGTGGGCCGAGGCTGTAAATTCTGCTTGTTTTGTATTGAATCGTAGTAGAAAAACTCGTGTTGATGGTAAAACACCGTTTGAAATATGGCATGGCCAAAAGAGTGATTTTAATTCCTTTAAAATCTTTGGTACCGAAGTGTACACTCATACACCCAAGGTGAAAAGGCATAAATTTGTTCCAAAATCAAAAATTGGAATATTTGTTGGGTATGATGTCAACGTAAAAGGCTATCGTGTGTTGATGAATGATAATAAAATTCAAACGTTTCGCAATGTTTTGTTTAAAAATGAAAATGCTTCAAAAATATTAGCGATTACGATTTTTGTATATTTGAGTGTCCGGAAAATGTTGAACCAAGAACTGATGTGAACGAGGTACATGAAATCGTTGAAAATCAAAACAATGTTAAGAATAATAATAATCAAAATTTGAATGAGCCTAACGTTGATATAAATGTCGAAAATGACCAAAATGATGATTTGAATGAAGTTGCTCGTGATGGTATTGTTGAAAATGAGGGGGAAATTCATGAACCAAATCAAAATAATAACAATCCTATTGTGGTACCTGAGCGTCGTCGCTATAACTTGAGAAATCGAGCAAATATTCAGCCACCTGATCGTGGTGATATTGTAAATTATTTCATGTTTGATGGCGAAGATCATATTGAAATAGACAATTTATTTGTTGCTCTAAATGCTCATGCTTATAATGATGAACCAAGTTGTTATGAAGAAGCAATAAGTTCTGAGAACTTTCGACAGTGGCAAGTGGCAATAAGAGACGAATATCAAGCTTTAGTTAAAAACGGTACGTGGGAAATACAAAACACGCCGTTAAATGCTAAAATTCTCTCGAACCGCTGGGTATATAAAATAAAACCTAATCTCCATGGAGGTAAACAAAAGTTTAGGGCAAGACTCGTATCTTGCGGATACCTTCAAAGAAAATACATCGATTATACCGACATATACAGCCCGGTAGCTAGATACACTTCTATACGTGCTTTTTTCGCGATAATGGTTTCGGAGCAAATATTTTGTTTTTAAACGGCGATTTGTCTGAAACTATATACGAGGTGTGTTCAAAAAGTATCGCGAATTTTGAATTTTCGTGGGTTACGTATATTCGAATCTCGATTTTTTTGTTGCGCTATGTTGGTACTCATGTCTGTCACTTATGCCGACAAGCTCGGCCATTTTGAATGTTCACTTGATTGGTGATAGCTGCTTTACTTGCACGTGTTTTCAATCGTCTTCGATTTTTACTTATTCAAAAAAATGGATCAAAGAACGTTTATCAAATTTTGTATGAAAAACGAAATTAAGTGCGCGGATGCATTCCGAATGTTGACTGTGGCATACGGAGAAGCTACCTTGGACCGAAGCAACGTTTATCGGTGGTACAAAATGTTTTTAGAAGGCCGAGAAGATGTGAACGACGAAGAGCGTGCCGGACGCCCGAGCACTTCAACAACAGACGAAAAAGTTAATGAAGTGGAGAAAATGGTATTGGCCAATCGTCGAATCACCGTTAGAGAAGTTGCTGAGGACCTAAACATATCGATTGGCTCGTGCCATTCGATTTTTATCAACGATTTGGGCATGAGACGGGTCGCCGCGAAATTCGTACCAAAATTGCTCAATTGCGACCAAAAACAGCAACGCATGAACATTGCTAATGAGATGTTAAACTCTATCCGCGACGAACCAAATTTGCTCCAGAGGGTCATAACTGGTGACGAATCGTGGGTTTATGGTTATGACGTGGAAACCAAAGCTCAATCATCTCAATGGAAGCTGCCGCATGAACCAAGACTGAAAAGTTCGGTCGAATGTGAAAGTTTTGCTGACAGTTTTCTTCGATTGCAGGGGCGTGGTGCATCATGAGTTCTTGCCACAGGGAAGAACAGTCAATAAGGAATATTACCTGCAAGTTATGCGCAATTTGCGCGAAGCAATCCGCCAGAAACGCCCGGATTTGTGGGAGAACAAAAATTGGCTTTTGCACCACGATAACGCCCCTGCTCACACATCGTTGCTTGTGCGCGACTTTTTGGCTAAGAACAACACACTAATGATGCCGCAGCCACCGTATTCCCCAGATCTGGCCCCCTATGACTTTTCTTGTTTCCTAAACTGAAAAGGCCAATGAAGGGACGACGTTACGCTACGCTTGACGAGATAAAGACGGCATCGAAGGAGGAGCTGAACAAGATTAAAAAAAATGATTTTTTGAAGTGCTTCGAAGATTGGAAAAACCGTTGGCACAAGTGTATCATATCTCATGGGGATTATTTTGAAGGGGACAAAATAGATATTCATGAATAAATAAATAATTTTTGAAAAAAAACGAAATTCGCGATATTTTTTGAGCACACCTCGTACATGCGCCAGTCGGAAGGTTTTGAACACGGAACAGATCGGGTTTGCGTTTTAAAGAAAAGTTTTTACGGTCTCAAGCAATCCGCGAGATGCTGGAACTCTAAGTTCGTATCATGTTTAAAACGTTTTAATTTGCATCCGACGGACTCCGATCTATGCGTCTTTGTAAGCCATGATACTGCGGACGAAAAGCTAATGTTAATTATATACGTAGATGACGGGCCTGTTGCATCTAAAAACGAACGTCGAGTTAATGAACTTCTTTCTTATCTTGAAAGTAATTTTGAAATAACTACAAATAGTTTACAGCTGTTTTTAGGAACCGAAATAAAATATTTGAATAATGGATCAATTTTGTTACATCAAAGTATGTATGCTCAAAAAATTATTGATAGATTTAATTTGCAAGATGCTAAAGCAAGTAAGAATCCAGCTGATCCAAATTACATTTCATTCTGCTGTAAAAACTTGGAGGATTATGCGACTAATGTACCCTTTAAACAATTTATTGGTAGTTTGATGTGTTTAGCCACCGTAACGCGGCCTGATTTAGCATATTCAGTGGGAGTACTTAGTCGATTTTCAGAAAAACCATCTAAAACTAATTGGATCGCTTTAAAAAGAATTGTAAAATACGTTAAAGAGACAGTTAATTTCGGTTTGGTGTATTCGAGCAAAAATGATTTTTCGAGTATCATGGCTTACAGTGACGCCGACTACGCAAGTGATTTTGTTTCGCGAAAATCTGTATCGGGTTTTATCATAAAACTAAGTAATAGTACAATTTCGTGGGGATTGCGAAAACAAAGCACGATTGCTCTTTCAACCACTGAATCGGAACTCTATGCTGCTTGCTGCGCTGCTCAAGAGATTATTTGGACTCTACAAATGGTTCGAGATATAACAAATAGTAAAAATGTAAAAATACCTGTATTGTACATTGATAACCAAAGTACCATTCAGATACTTAAAGATCAGCGATATCATTATAAAAGTAGACATATTGATACAAAATATAAATTTGTAAGTTCACTTTATAATTCTAAAGCATTGTTGTTGGAATATATTAACACTGAGCATCAGCAAGCTGATATCTTGATGAAAGCATTAAGAATACAATCATTTTATCGTTTGAGAAAATTAATTGGCATTTGTAATACTAAAAAATAAAATAATAATAAATTATGTTTGTTTTTTGAATCAGAATTAAAAAAAAAAATTATATTGCACGAGATTTGTAATGTATGTTTCACATGTATAGATTGTAATTTCTAAGTGGGAGTGCTATAAATATAGAAATTACTAATAGCAGTTTAAGTTCTTGCTCATAGATGTCGCACTGGATAAGCGTGCTTTGCGCACTTAGCTCTGGGGTGAGTCAGATTCATCTTGTACCTTGACTCGTTCACTACTCACTGTGTAACTTATTATTTTATATTCAATAAAGTACTTGATTAGAATTAACTCCACTGTGTTTAACCCTTATTTAATAAGAATTTCATATTCATGCTAATTTAAAGTTTTCAAAAT
The DNA here is from genome assembly GCA_963969285.1 of Odontomyia ornata. Classification (NCBI taxonomy): domain Eukaryota; kingdom Metazoa; phylum Arthropoda; class Insecta; order Diptera; family Stratiomyidae; genus Odontomyia; species Odontomyia ornata. The sequence goes on from OZ017738.1 coordinate 144,884,014, forward strand.
TAATGCAAATCGAACATGGACGTTTGAGTGAACGTTTTCGAGGCTACTCCTTTTAACATAAAACTTTTTAACATAAATTCAACTTATTACTAATAAATTATTTACCCAAGAAACTTTGCAAGAAGCAAACATATTCGATATATTCTTACAGCGCCACAAATGCTTAGATTGCTACAGGTTGCCCCAAAATATCTACGCCACTGTTAAAATTTTGTTGGTGTTTGTAAATTTTTGCGAATGTTTGTAAAAAGGGGGCGGTTACGACGCAAAAGTGGCTTATCGTCCTCTCTATATCTTATAGCTCTATGAGGGGAAGTCTAAATTTTTTTTTTTCGTAGCACTACAGCCCCTTTCGGGCCTTCGCTTAGAGATAGTAAGAGTATCTCGTTTTCATGATCGAATGTATCGGCACTCCGCATAGTGATATGATCATTATAATGCTCAAAGTCTAGATAGGTAGAATTAATTTACATTTTTATTTGAGGAAGTTAGCTGGTTATGTTCAAGTGAAGATGAACGATTTTTTCAATTCAATAATGCTAATAATGCGCAATTTAACTTGAACATGAGATCATAATTAATAACACTAATAACTCGTTTGCCTTTCTTTCAAGATAGGTTTTTCTAACATCTGAGCATCCAAACTCGCGGGAGATCCTCATTTCTCAGTGATTAAAGACACCTATATCACGCATAAATCAACAAGTTCCAATCGCTTGATTCATCTTTATCAAACTCAATTTGAAAACCATTTCCGTTGGAAAAATCATGAATATATTTCCATCCGGTTGATATTATCAACATGACACAGGCTTAAATGACTATGAAAAAAAACTGTCAGCAATAAAGAACAAAGTTTGTTACCGTACCATCATCCAGATAAGCTTTCATTTCGCATCTATCATCTATCCACAGCCATTGACAGATTAGTTGAAATGGAATTAGCTGCGCTTAAGTATCACACGGCTCATTGAAACAATATAGCAGAGGTGGTTCAGAAAAAAGAGAAGAAATTGAATCTTTCCCACAATTTCTTCACAAACATCTCGCTCCACGAACGGAAACTTTCGATTTCTTTTTCTACGACTATCCCGCGGCCAGCACCAGTTGTCGAAGGCCCGGAAACAAGTTCATCATATGTGGTTTAAAGTTTTATCATTAATAATGCAATTTACACAATAAGCTCTGTAAATGGCCTTGCACTTTTTGCGCTTGTCAATCAAATTATTCAGGGGAAATGTAAAAAGCGACGACGATTTCAGGTACGCCAGACATTTTTTGCCTTGTATTAAATAACTTCGAATAGTTTCAAAGTGGATCGAGCCAGAAGAAAAAATCGCATGGAATGCTTGTAATTGAAAATGAAATGAAAATAGTGCACTACATTCTATAAAGCTTATCGCACATTAAGTGCAGGACGCGAATGCAAAAAATTGACTTTAATTAATGCCTCAGCTACAAGACGTGAAAAGAAAATGAAAAGTATATCATGATGCTGGCATTATCAAATCAGCGAACGATTGTGAATGTGTACCAGCTTCATTAGACTGCTACTTTTCAATTTGTACCAATTAAATTTTCACAATACGGATGTAGTCTAATTTTAAGTAAATTCGGTGATTGTTTTTTTACTTGAAAGCACATTGAAATAATGAAGTGTAAATTATGTGTCGGAAATTATCACAAGAAATCAAAATCATCGCTAATGAAAGGTACAATTTGATTTCGTCGAGACGATCTCCAATTTGAGGTACAAATCTTTCGGTGTTTAATACTTTCAATGCGAATTCCATTTGAAATTAAGATACAAATGACGCAATGTGGTGTTTTAGTTTGAGATAGAAAGCAACGTTATGGGTTAGTAGATTAGTAAGTTTAATGAAAGAAATTATCAATTATTGTTGATTTCATTCTTTTCGAGATGAGCTTCTAAATTTGCCTGATCATCGACAGACTTTTTGATTGTGGCTGAATGCTTTATAATCATGATACGCAAAAAAAAATGTTGACAATTCGGAGATTTTGCTGAAATATTTATTAATTTGCAAAAATTAAGAAAGAATTACTGATTGTATATTGACATTCAAAAAGTATGGACCATATACAGTTAAAACACTTTTTGTGTGCTACCTATTTCATACGACACTTCTCCTGGCTTTTACAAAAATTTGCATTCTCTTTTATGCGTTATTGAGTAACCTGGTTCTCCGTTTCTTTGTTAGTTATATTTTATACATATTTTGCGATAGATTGAGATCTGCATTTGATTTGATTTAGAGATACCTTGTACGAAATTTGAAAGTAGCTATTTTCAAGTCTGTATAGAAAACAGAAGTATTTCACGCATCAAATCCATAAAACTTAACAAAAAGCATAAAACGTTACTTCATTTCCTCTTATTTTAATAATGTTGCGACAAGCGATATATATTATGACTTATTATACGAGGCAAGTGTTGCCAAAATTATCATTTTGTTTGAAATATCTCCATTTTTCTAACTTAAAACCGAAGGAAACAATACTATGTTTAATGTTGTTGTCTTTAAAAAAAAAACGTTGAGTATTTATAAGAATCATTTTTTTTAACGATCGAAAATATTTTATGCATAGTTAAAGTAATCTAAGCAATATAAAGATAAATATTTTTACGAAATCCTATAAAAATCGTGACTTTTCTGTCCGTCCATTCGTCGTCACAGTAAGTTTTCTTAAAAACTGCAGCAGTCCCAAACATAAAATTTTATGAATAAGGCAAGAAAGATGACGCTTTCTTGATGTACATTTTCTTTATAAGAGTTTTAGGGCAAGCTTTCCATATATGGGAGTAACCCTTCAATTTTTTGTAAAATATAGCGATCATGCGTATTAAATGAAATGTTTTACTGTAGTGAATTAATGAGTTTCATTAATGTCCGTGAAGGATTGCAGCGATGTTCTGCTGCCTCGGCAGAGGAAGGTGTTGGTTCCTGCCGAGAATGCCCTCGTCCGGAGACGCGTGAATGCGCTGGCAGGCTAGCATTGCGGTGTCGTGGGGCGGGTTCTTTTCCCCGGCACGAGGACTCACTACAAAACATTTCGCATTCACGAATTGCTTGCAGAACTCAGAAGACGACCGAAGTCACAAAATTGTAAATAACCTCCACGAAGGAATTATGACTTGTTACGAGAACAAGTGCAACCTGACAAGAAAGGCGAACTTGGGGTGACCTCGTCTTTACCCAAATAAATTCAGGGCCCACAAATGAAAGAGGGGCAACCGGGTGGTGGTGGAGCCCCAACCGGAATAAATCCAATGTTAACTTGTTGAAGTGGCCAGGTATTCCTCTTCTGAGTGGAAAACTCATACAACTCGAATTATATGAACTTTCCCATCAGAAAGGGAGTACCCCGGTGACCAATTTATGTCATAGAATTATACAATTGAATTGCATAACTCTATGCCATATAAAGGCACTTTGCTTGGGCCACTCAACCCATGAAGTCACCTGAAACAGAACGATTATATGGGATTATTAGTGCCCGATGGCTGGCTCATTTGTAACGTGGAGAGCCTACCATCGTACCGGGTCCTATACCCGGTCAGAGTGATCGGAAAGGAAAGACCGATTTAGTTTGAAAATTAGCACTCCATTGTATTTAAGTAACTTATTTTAAAATAGATACACATTAAATTATTCCTTAAATCAATGTTAAGTTTTAAACCATTCATTTACTTCTGATTTCTTTGAATTGAAAGCATATTATTTATTAATATTTTCAGCTCAGACTTCTTTAATTTTTAAATCTAAGTGTTATTTTAATCCTTTTCCCTTAAAATTTGAATTTTAATCTGGTTAAATTTCAATTTAATCTACCCATATCATATCCTTCTCAATTGACATCGATTTACATATTGAAATAAATCCTGGAATTTCATTATAAATATTTTTTTCTTTTTATCATATGTAAACGGAATTTTGTATAGGAATGTTTAAACGTGATATTAATTCTGCTTGCGTAGAAATGAAATATGGTATTTCAGTTTTATTTTCTAAATAATATCAATTGAAATTTGCTGAATTACTAGGTTCTAACATGTAGTATTAAGTAGTTTCATTATAATGAATGTCGAATTTTCAAAAGAAAATGTTTTATTTACTATTTTGTAATGAAAAATCGCTGAGAAATGGTTATATGGAGTGCTATTTGTTTTAACCAGGTGAGAAAAAAAAATCTATGTTTCTTCTTCCTTACGAACGATTCATTACTTAAGCATTTTTCAAATTAAATTTATTCACAATTAAGAGAATGTATTTAGCTTGTAGAAATTAGCAAAATATTTAAAAAAAATATCTGGTTTTGAATTTGTATTTAAATCTTTGACAATTACCATTCACTACATCGATGACAGTGTCCCTTTTAAAATTTAGCAATAGTGCAGCGCAAAATGGGGGATGTCCACATTAACTTTGACAAAATTAATTTTAATCTATTGAGACTCTATTAAAGAATTTTTTCTTTTTTTTTTATTTCCTTGGATTTAATGCTCTGTTGATAATTTCAACAAACATAACCAGTCTGAGTTCAGTATCAAAAAAAAAAAAAAAAAAAAATACAACCAAAATCCAATGTTTCAGAATGATGCGCGATTTGATTTGGATTTAATTATGCTAATGCGTTGAATCGCGTTGAATTTTAAGCTGAATACATACAAACGCTAGTTTGCATACACATGATGAAAGTGTTAATAGCTTATAGGTTGTGAAGTGTTTTTTTTTTTTGACAATTATATTAAGCATGTCAATTACTGTAGATTCAAAAGTGAGACAGAATCAAAAACAAATATGCAGAGATGGTTGAATAAAAAAAACAGACTTGCTTTGATGGCTTCGTAGTTGGGAAAGAATAAAGATCAATCAACAAAACTATTCAATAGATTCAAAATCAAAAGGAATCTGTGTAACATAAAACACTCAAGAAAAGTCTGATGACTTTAAATGTAATTGAGTAAACTTCTATTGTTTCTCTGTATACTAATGCAATAGTGTTTTAAGGTATTGTTCGTGACGTGTTGCGATATTCAAAAATCTGAATATGCCAAATTAAAGCAATTTTCCCATTTGCATTTATAAAAGAATTATTTTTTTTTTTTTTAATATAAATATTAATATATATAATTTTATAAATAATTAAAAGATATTTCGTTCGCAATAAATAGGTAAATAATAAAAATTTAAATTAAAATGGTACTTACAATACCTTTCCCTCGACGACGAGCGCTCGTTGACTATTTGGAGGTACTTGTGTATAAAATCCTATAAAAATTCGGCTATCAAAGTGTAAATACATGCAAACTTCTTTGAATATCACAACCGTATTGTCTTCGAACGTGGTAATGCTCGCTGCTACTTATTCTACTGCTTCCTATTTCATCGATAAATTGCTTTGACGTTTAGGCGAGGAGAAATTCATAAATAGTTTAGTTTCTCTAGACCCATGCACGAATGGTTTAAAATTACTTTCACACTTCACTGTGTTCCGTATAAGACAACGCACAATTTATGTTTGCTAGCATTAAAAATATACTTAAAAAAAAAAATATTTGAAATGATTCCACTCGAGTGAAATATTCCAAACTGACAGATACACTACAGTATCCGAAAATCTGTAATTCGGCACCTTCTCATCTTTCATAACCTTTCACGACTTGACAATCGGTCGGGTCTCGTCCAATCCAGCTCACCGCTCTTCACAAATTGAATAGAAGTTGTGGTTCCTTCAATATCGCATAGAATTGCTTTCGCTGCAATTGTTTGCGGCATATCAATAGAAGTGTGTACTTCTCTAATCTTAACTAGCAATCCGCCACGAATAATTTTCATCGGCTCTGTGATGTAGGAGTCCAGCTAGATGATAAGGTTTGTCCAGCAGAGGGTTCATTCTCACTCACAACACCCAATGCATCCACACTCCATCATAACCTATTCCAAGGCGAACGACCTTTCCTGTTTTCCGCTGCATTAATTTTTGCCATTATCGCCTGTTATTTTTCCATGTACTCTGCGCAGTAAAAGTACAAATCCTATAAAACAAACGAATGCTTCGCGAGACGGAAAAAGAAATGATATCACTGACGCACGAGCGGGTCAAATACACTAATCGTTGTAAGCTTTTGGTTTACCGAGGTGCAAATTTTCCGGCCGCCAGTTTGAATGCTTTAAACAAAATCTTTTCCGACAGCCATTACTAGCTCCACCCGTAGAGCAATCGATTGCACGTCTTTTTTTTTATCGATTTGCCATTTATGCGACTAATTTACTGCAAAACTGAAAGAACTTTCAATTGGTATGAAGAATGAAGATAACACTTTTTCAGTCACAATTTCTTAAAAATCGACCGTGCGGCTGATGCAAGCGGATTTTGTTCCCGCTTATTTGCGACACTCGGAATAACCTTGCTCGTACGATGTTATGGGGATTGTTAATAAGCGATGCGCGATCCCCATTAGAAAGAAAAGATTATTACTTTACTGAAACACAAATATAACTTTATTAGGAAAACTAAAGAGAATTACAAGTATAGGAATGAATGTTGTTTGGACTACATGTTGGCGTGCGCGATGTTGACTCGTCGGAGGTTGCGAACGAAGCCAGCGTCTCGTTGACATGAGTTGTGAAGTTCACTAATTCACTAACTGCTTGATGCGCTCCTTGCGGTGAGCATGTGGACGCCACAATGTGGAAATAGAAGTGCCATCTATGGGTGAACTCGCGGTGGTGATAATGCACACTCGTTTCGGTTGTTTTTAAAATTCCAAATCGTCTTTTTGTAGATTCGATTAAGTTTTCAATTGAAAGCAATTTATGTTTATAATTATTAGGCGAAATTAAGGGGGAAATAAATCGAAGGAATAAGACAGGCACGCGTTAATTACCGACAAACAAACAATTTTTAATTACTATTATGGTTGGAATGGGTGGAATTTGACAAATTTTGTGGGGTTTAAATGATACAATGATTTTATCGGTCATATAATTTAAGGGGTTAACCGTTTCGTTCTAAGCATTTGCATACCGCGTTACACCGCAATTAGTTAAATTATATTCAAAAGATATTGAAATAAAATCACTACACATTAGAAATATTAAACAGTTTTAGAATTTTGTTTCCCGGGTGTTAAGTACAAAAGAAATTTTTCACTTATTTTTCATGCGAAAAAAAAAAGAGCGAGTGTTGCGATGGGGAAGGTGACTGAATCGACTGAATCCTTGTTAAATTGCGTTCGTGCTGTGTGCCTGTGTCAGCGCTGCTTTTAGAACCATAGCTCCTAGATTACTACATTACACCCAAAAGGAATAATGTGCTCCGGCGGGGCCTCCGGACTCGGGTAAGTTCGTCCGGAGATGGGCGTGGGATTGGCGTTCGCTTGTCCAGTGAGCCCCAATAAGTCACCAAGCAAGAATTTGGCGTTCCGGAACAACGTAAGAAGGAAGCTATTCCTATGAACACCATTTCACACCCTGGTGGAAATTCTGCACTTCTTTTCTTACTTTTCTTCGGTTCTACCAGTACGCATGACCTAATACTCACAATTAATCAGCTTATGTCGCTGGCTCACTCTTCCGAACACTAGTCCACCATCGACAATGTCCTCCTTGGATACCCTCTGTAGTAATCGAGCAGTCACCTAAGCCAACTGCCCGTAAACCGCGTAATACTGTTACAAAATATCAATTGCAGATTTGAAAAATTTGATTACTCAAATCAGTTAAAGTATATTATAAAATTTAGAAGGAAAAAATATAATTTTTTACTATAAATATAAATCAATATTGTTTTTTTTCTATACATTAAACGTAAATTTTTTCTTTGCATTGGTATTCTTTATAATATTTATCTTTTATTATGATTTAAATTTTCAATCTATTATTATTTTTTTCATTAACTTTATTACGCAAATCTGTAAATTGAGAATTTGGACATGAGAGATGTATTGCATTGCCGAATGCAATCTAACTCGGCTGAGCTAGCAGCTGATTTTGATTTACAGGTGCGACACAGAACAATTATGGAAGATTCGGACGGATCGAGGAATCTGGTATAGACGATATTTTTCCCTATCTCTTTTTGTAGACAACTTTACGAGTACTATATTACGGGAAAAATGAGATTCGGTTGACGTGATGGAACGATAGGAACGGAGCGAAGTGAAGAAAAAAAAAGAAAATTTTTGTACGTATCAAACCAAAATAAAAATGAAAAAATCGTGCAATCACATATCTCGCCGAATATTGAAATAAGTGAATTGATCTCAAATCGGTAAGTGTGGAGGGCGGACGTGAATTTACCCATATCAAAAGGACACACGAACCGGGCGAAAATTCTTCGGTGGTAGCAAATCCCAAAAAGAATTTTCTCATTTGAGTTTTTCGTCTATAATTTAAACATGTGATAATCGATTCGCATATTGTGGATGTGTATGTTTTTGTACATAGAGCGGTTTGCTCGACCTGATAATAAAGTTTATTTTGATTCCCAGTATCATAATCAGTTCTGAAAAGAAACACATGATGCCGAAAATGCGAGTAAAAGTGTTCTAATTGAGTTTGGCAGGAATCGCAGCAAACCGATACCCTCCTTACCGTAGAGATATCAACAAGTTTGAAGAGCACTCAATGCCAGATCAATAGCGCGGTTTTGGTAGCATTTTGACGACACTGTGTCATGGTTATAGAAGTAAAATCATCAAAAACAACAATAACCAGAGATAAAAGTAAAATGACCTTTTCAGTAGCGTCATTAGTACTTTTCAGCAACTGCCATTGCTTGTGATTTTTAAATACATGTAGAATAATAACGAGATCAGCACTCAAGTAATAAAATTAAAGTTACAACTGCCAACTTTTGAAAATGATGATGAACGTGTTTTTTAGCTTTTCAATAATGAATAAATAAAGCGTAGAACTTCAGATTTGCAAGATTAATGAAATAAAAAAAATTAAAATTCCCTTATTGACCACAAATATTGATTTAGAATAAAAGAACCAAGAGTTTGATGGTAAGAAAACGATTTTTTATTCTAAAACACATACGAATGCATTTCGGACGGTATTGCCAACCATCTTCAGCGCTATGCGCGAAACTTCTAATGAAACTACTGAATAAAAAATAACAAATTGAAATACATTAGCAATTAACGGCTTATTGATGCTATATAATTTAGTCGGATTAAATAAAAATGAAAAATTCTGTTATCAGAATATTGTCCATATAAAATTACTGTACTGTTATGTGTTAACCATATATAATATATAATAATCTATGCAAAATAAAAGTAACCGTTAACACATTATTTAGCCAATTGAAATAAACTTGAATTTATTGGGCTATCGTCGATATTAACTAGATTATCCGTTATATGCATGAATAACGATTCATACGCGTCGAGTTATCGCGGATTAGCTACTGTTTTTAGCAATTTAAAATTATTTATAAGCGATCCCGTGTAGTGTCTTCCTGTGTTGTTTAAATCGAATGCATGTGCAGCAGTTAAAGTCTTTGTTTTTGATGTATCGTTCATGTTCCTTCAGGCGAACTTCAACAGCACGTTTGGTTTGTCAAATATATTTTTATCACATTCTGAGCAATTAACTTGGTAGATTCCGTTTTTTTTTGTTTTGGCGAAAAAGGATCTTTCGTGGAACCAAGTAATGAGCAAAGCTTGCGGGTGTTGTTATGCACAATCTTCAGATTCGCTTTGCTGAACTCCTTTTTAAGAGGGTTGGAAATCATAGGGACATATGCCAAGGTTACACGCGATTCGTTGTTGTTTGCTGTACGGTTTTGGTTGAAAAGTGTTGAAGCTCTTTCTCTTTTCATTTTTTGCATGTATTTGGCAATCAACTTGTCCATTAGCGCTCTATCGTATCCATTAATTTTAGCTAAATGTACGATATGCTCATATTTGTGCCTATAGTCTGCCAGTGATAAGGGCAATCGACACATACGATATATCATCGATCTAAACGCTGCGATCTTGTTCTGATGTGAACAAAATGAATCTTTGGTGATATATCTATCTGTTGTTGTCGATTATCTATGTATCGAAGGGTTTTGTACCCAACTTCTCAGAAATGCAGTCACCAGCAATGAATAACGTCAAGAAATATGTCAAAAAGATGTGCACGTTCAAGGGAAAATCCATTGTTTTTCTACTTTAAACGGTCGCCATTTTGTTGCAAACCAACAAAAATCACTCAAATCATGAATTCTCAAAAATATTAATGTTATTGATCTTATTGGAAAATTTCAGGAAGATCAAGTCAAAACTGCCAAGACTGATTCGATGGAAAGTCCATAATATACCAAAATCATGTGTTATTGTTGTTGTCATTGGAGAAATTTCAAACGGCTATAACTCTCGTGTATATCATTCAATTTTCATCAAACTTACAAAGTTTAAGGCCCCTAATAGGACTACTTAAATGTCGAATTTCGTTTAGTTTAATGGTACCAATGCGGTTTTATTGGCGAAAATGTGAAATTCGAATATCATACTATTATTAACAAAGTTGAGCGAATTTTTACTTCTAAGGTATTTGTTGTTATTGTAATCATAGACACCTATAACCATAATTTTTTTCAGATTTTTCAGATCACAGGTGTCCAATCTCGAGGGGGAGGGGACACAAATTTTTCGTGTATTTCCCCTCCCAGCACGTCCCTCGAAGCAAAAAGCATCAAATTAAGACCTGTTTTGAAAAGTTCTCATCAAGACCTTTCATCTGATACCCATATCGGCTACCTTCGATGAAATTTTTTTTTCGGGGGCACTCCCCTATATGGTGAGATCCTCCCCCCCTTAAATGCCTTATACATTTTTTTATAGTTGAACTTTGAAGAGATCATCACTTTACACCTGCATACAAAATTTGATGTTTCTAGCTTCAGTAGTTTGCGAGAAAAGTGCTGTGACACACGGACGGACGGACGGTCGGACAGACGGACAGACAGGTCGCAAAACTAGTAGGGTCTTTAAAATTATTTTGCAAAACCCTAAAAAAAATTAAGGGAGACACATCAATTAACAAGCACATCATGAAGCAAATTTAAACTGAGGCTCAGCGTTCAGAAGAAGTGTTGCGTCGGCTAGTGGAAATTACATTATACCTAGCAGAGCACAATATGGCTTTTCGTGGGTCAACTTCCAAAGTTTTTACAAAAAATAATTGGAACTTTCTTGGACATTTACAACTTTTAGGAAAATTTGATAGTGTACTAATGGAACACTTAAGATGTATAACTGACAAAGAAACACAATTTCATTTACTAAGTACTACGTGACCAAAACATAAGGTGACATATGAATTTAAACTGTGCACGTCGAAGGATTTGGAGAATTACATAATTACATAATATTTACATGTCAAAATATTAATTAGTGTTTGAGATACGCATCGTTTCCGGAATGGTCTTCAGTTCGGTCTTCACTGTGGCTTGAATTTCCTCTATCGTATCAAAACGGTGTCCCCGGAGCAGTCTTTTGAGCTTGCTGAACAGCCAGAAGTCGCACAGCGCCAGATCAGGTGAATACGGTGGTTGGGGAACGATATGGGTTGAGTTTTTGGCGAAATGATCACAAATTACGAGTGCTGTATGGGATGGTGCATTATCGTGGTGTAAATCCCAAGAATTGTCTTTCCATAATTCCGGCCTTTTTCGGCGGATAGCGTTACGCAAACGACGCATAACGTACAAATAATATTCCTTGTTGACTGTTTGGCCCCTCGGAAGGAATCCATAATGCACAACACCACGATAATCGAAGAAGAGGTTGATGGTCGCCCAGGACGCTCTTCGTCTTCAACACGTTCACGACCGACTTGGAGCTCACTATACCACTTGTAAACATTTTTTTTAGACAAAACCTCATCACCAAAGGCTTTCTGCACTATCCTCAACGTATTTGCAGCAGAAAATTGAGTCTGCAAACAAAATTTTATGCAAGTTCAACAAATTTAGACATCGCATAGAACGAAAAACTCACTTTTAGCAGCTCACTAAATGACGCCTATCTCAAAAACAAATGAATATTTTAACAAATAAATTTGACATAGATGTCGTTGACAGTACTACCAACCTAAAAAAAAATACTCCATATCCTTCGTCGCGCGCAGTTTCAATTCAAATGTCATCTTATTTTTTGGACACAGTAGTATGTCAACACAATATGGCTAATAACTATATTAGGTGACTTAGAAGAGCAAAGCATCTTGACAAAAATAAAGGAAGCCAGATTTTTTTCCGTTATCCTTGATTATACTCCAGACATAAGTCATAAGGAGCCAGTTTCTTTAACGAATCGCTACGTCACTGAAGATGATGAAGGGGAAATCAAAGTAGAAGGGAGCTTTATAGCCTTTCGAGTCACCGAAGCAACTACTGGAGAAGCTCTCGCTGATTTGTTATTTGAGGAAATTGAAGAGTGTAATTTGAACATGACAAACTGTCTTGGTCAAGGATACAATAACGTCGCCAATATGACAAGTGTACATAATGGAGTTTAAGCCCGTATACTGGAAAAATTCCCTTTGGCTGTGTTTATTGCTTGTGGATGCCACAGCTTAAACCTAGTGATTGCTGATGAAGCAAAATCATCAGTTAAGTCTACATCTTTATTTGGTATTTTACAGCGAATTTTTGTCATCTTCTCTAGTTCAACGAAGCGCTGGTATATAATAAACGACCATGCTGAAGCACACTTAAAAGTAAGTATATGAAATACGTTGGGAACCTCGCATAAGTGTTGCTCAGGCAGTTAGATACCAATATGTGGAAGTTAGGGATGCCTTGGTTGAGTTAGGCAACATCGTTGATAACCCCCAAACAGCCTCAGAAGCTCAATCTTTGATTTACCAGATGGTGGACTTTTCCTTCATCGTAACTTTGGTCTTGTGGAATGACATTCTTTTTGAAGATAATTCGATCCGCAAAAGAATTCAAAGGAAAGAGGTAGTCATCAGTGACTCTTCTGAAAACTTCAATAAGTGTTTGGAATTTTTTAACGGATTTAGAGAGAATGGATATGTGGACTCAGTAATTTCCGCTAAGAAAATAGCAGCTGAACTTGGTATCAAACCCGTTTTCCCGAGAAAAGGATTCGTAAATGAAAACGAGTTTATTTGTGTGAGTTTTCTGAGGAAGTTTAATCATCATCTGAAGAAATCTTTACGAGAGAAGTTTTTTATCCATTAGTGGATAACGTTTTGGTCCCACTTGAGGAGAGATCAACTGCGTTGAAGGAACACCAAACAGTGTGAGAATTTGTGGGGAATATTGCTCAACTTCCAGAAAAAGAATATCTAAAACAAAGTTGGTGGACCTTGAAAGACATTTAACTGGCAACACAAGCAAAGTGTCTAATAAAAACGGCATTGAACTGTATCATGAACTTGTACATGTAAGTTCAATTTTGGTTCGTGGAAACAAAAGAAACAACAAAGTCACACCCAAAGAAGTCCTGTGTATGATCAAAATCACAAAAAGTAAAGATTACAAAAGTTTACAAACTTCTGGGTCGCTTAAGAGTATTACTAACAATACCCGTGACAGTTGCTAGTGTCAAACGAGGCTTTAGTTAACTTTAGCTTATGAAAACTTATTTGCGCTCTACAATGGCACAGGATAGGCTGCACTCTCTCGCCATTCTAGCAATAGAAAATGACACTGCAAAAAACATAGACTTTAGAGAAATCCTGAGAACATTTCCTCATGCAAAAACCAGGCGAATTCCTAAAGTTTGTATATAGACGACCAAAAAGAGCACCAAAGATAAGAACAGAGAATGAAAAATCAAAGAATGTATATAAATAAATCAAATATTAGTATAAATATATATATATATATATATATATATATATATATATATATATATATATATATTTATATATGTATGTATATATATATATATATATATATATATATATATATATATATATATATATATATATCTATATATATATATATATATATATATATATATATATATATAATATGTAGTGGAGGGTGGGTGGTCCGTGATGCTGTTATCTATAATAGCTGCCGGTTTTCCAGTCCGGAACACGGCGAGTCCATGGGTGGGGGATAATAGAGTGGCTCTAAATAGCTAGGGTATCATCCCCCGAACCAAAGCAGGAACGAACAAAATTGCGGGTTTCACCAGGGGAGGGGGTGCCCAATAAAGCCTTGCCTTGGGCGGCAAAAAACCACGCAATGGCCCTGCAGACTATCTCCCTGCGTCCGACATTTGTGTCAAAGACATTGGCGGGTTTGGTATTGATGCGGACTTGGAAAATCGTCAACTTTATTATCATTTTGGTAAGACGGACTAATTTGGCTGGGATGCCACAGCAAAGCATTATTTTGTACAGTACGTCACAATCAATACTGTTGTATGCTTGCTTGATTATGGATCATATTTTGTGGAGGAAGACTTTAACATTACGAGATGCTTTAAGTGCCAAAAATATAACCATAAGACGTCGAAATGCGAAGGAGAGCAAATCTGTGTGAAATGTGGAGGAAAGCATGAGCTCAAGGATTGCAAAAGCACACATGAGAAGTGTTCCAATCGTTTGCGTAATAATAAGAATACTGATCACTCACACAAAACAGACTCGTGGGAGTGCCCAGGAGTACTGCCTACAATTTTGATGATGATTGTTAATCCCAAAATTCAATCAGGTGACAAATAAACGATTTTTTTTGCCAATTTAAGAAGCTTACGACACAAGCTGAGTTATATTCAAATTTATTTGCAGCAAAATCCTGATTATACTAAACAAAGTATGGCTCTATCCTGAAGAAGCAAAGTATTACAATATTCCGAGATGTAGCTCTTTTTTCTCCTGCAGGCCCGGAAGAGCAGGAGGTACAGCAATTTATATAAAAAATACAATTGATTTCGTGACAAAGCGAGTAACTTCTGACATATATAATACAATAATAATTGAAATAACATACGCCGGTAAAAAACTAAAAATCGGTGCTTACTATAATCCCAATCGTCTTAATGCGCAGCACTTCTTCACAGTAATAGATGCAATATACTATACTGAAAAAAATCTAATCACAGTTGCTGACACAAACAAAGACCTGATTGCAGAATCTCCAGAATCGAGAATGTACAAGGATACCCTGGAAACAAACGGAGCGGTTATCGTCAATAAGGACAAAATCACTCCCCCGACTTCAAGTCCCCGCCTAGATTAAATAGCAACAAATGATAAAAACATTGCTGCAAAAATTAAATTCACACTTGAAGACTGGCCGGAGTTAGACCATCGTGTCCTGAAAATTGTCTTCCATGGTCAAAGTCTCAATAAACAAAAACCTACTCATAAAATGTTCAGATATTTAGACAAGGATCTATTCAAACCGAAATTTCAAAAGTTGCTAACAAACTGAAAACCTGGAATCTTTATGGAACTTAAAAATACGATTACATGATTACAGAGTCCAAGCATGATTCTACCATTGAGAAAAAGATCAGATGTCGACAACATACATGGATAACAAAGAATGTTATTGAGGCTAGTACTAACAAAAGGAAGGCTTATAAAAAATACAAAAAGAACGCTGAAGATCAAGCACTTAAACATCTAAATAACCCAACCCGTAAAGAATCAAAAGTCTCATAAAAGAAGCTAAGTTTTCATACTACTCCAGAAGATTGGAAGTAGCGGCGGACAACTCACACGAAGTATGGAAATTATAAAATGAATTAATAGATAATTCGTCACCTTGGATCATGACATCAAATGCTGAATTTTTTGGCACGGACTCTAACAATGAAGCACGTCCATGTGGAACAGCGAACTCGCTAAACCACTTTTTTTCAACAATTGGTGAAAAAATTACCAGGGAGCTTGGTGAAAAGTCAACTAGCTATTTCAATATCATAAATAACCCACCTAAGTCCATCTTTCACATTCATCCAAGGACTAAAAGAGAAGTATTAAATACAATCAAAAATTTGAAAAAAAAATGCAGCACCAGGTATTGACAACGTCGCCACACATGAAACTATTCTAGTCAAAGAGGAGATAGCGGTACCACTGGCAAATTTTATAAACGAGCATATTAGAAATGGAACATTTCTGGACGACCAGAAACTGGCAAAAATAATTCGTATATTCAAAGGAGGAGACCATCTGGACCCGAATAGTTACCGCCCTCTTGCACTTCTGACAGCCTTTAGTAAAATAAACGAAAAACTTTTAAATAATCGTTTAAAATCTTTCTTAATGGACAATTCCATCATAAATCCGAAGTTGTTTGGCTTTCAAAAGAACAAGAGTACTTTCAATGCGTTACTTTCTGTCTCACGTTACATCAATGAAAGTATTGATAAAGGAGATTATGTTATTGCAATTTTTAGTGGACCTGAAGAAAGCTTTTGATACGGTTGATCATGACCTGTTGCTTTAAAAACTTGAATCGTGTGGTATACAAGGAAAACCGAAATAACTTTTTAAATGTTATTAAGAAGGAAGATTCCAAAGAACATCAGTTAATAGTGTCAATGAAATCAAGGGTTCCTCAAGGATCCATACTTGGACCAACCTTGTTTTTGCTGTACACCAATAATTTGAATATATGTAAACTGAAAGCTCACCACACATTATATGCTGATGATACTATACTTCTTTATCCAGGACATGATAAAGTTGCCATGCAGAATTTATCCAACGAGGACCTAGATAAATATCGCTCATGGCTCATCGAACACAAACCAGCATTGAACACTACAAAGACAAAATACATGATTTTTAAACAGAAGAATAAGGAAAACATACAAATTGACCTAAAAATTAACGGCGAAAACTTGCAAAGAGTGTTAGAAATTAAATGTCTCGGTCTTACCGTATCATCGTTTGACACAGTTGCCACACATAAATAATTTGAGGAGACAACTAGTACCAATGGTAGAAGTGTTGAGAGGATATGGAGATTTTCCAATGCATATAAAGAAACTTGTTTTAAATGCATTTGTACTGACAAAGCTACATTATGCGGTGGCCATTCGAAGTCAATCGTCGAAGCAAAACCTTAATATTATATCCAGGATACTAGCTAAAGCCTATAAAAATGTTCTAAACCTTCCAATTCTCGCTCCAACAAGACTAGTGTATCAACGGACCAATGCACTCACCTTCAGTCAAATCATTACTATGGAGAAAGCTAAGTTTATCTTCAAATGTCTAATTTCCAGTGAATCGGAACGAAGCCCCTTTATAAAAGTATCACAAATAAAAGCATATACATCAAGAAACGCCAACAGTTTTGTATGACCATACGCTAGAACTGATCGACTAAAGAACGATGCAACAATCTTCCAGAAAAAGTGAAAAACGTAAACACATTATTGGTTTTTAAAAAAAGACTTAAGAAACATCGAATAAATTCAGATTAATGATAACCCCGGAGGATTGAAAATGCAGTATCTGAGGGCATTTTAGACCAAGATACTTAAAAACAGCTAGTTTTTATAAACTCAGAGTATTTTTTACTACGTCGTTTTACATTTTTTTTATCTCTGAGAAAATTCCACGAATCGGAATAGACGAATAGGTAAGGAGTACTTCACAGCATATGGTGCTCCCTTTATACCGACGTTTTAGCATTACCTGGAGGCACACGTAGAAATTGACGACGTGTAAAGTGCAGATCGCACGAGCGTTGTGCGACGATGAAAGAGTGACGGAGAGAGTGGTCGGGAATGGAGGTACAATATGAAAAAAAAGTCAACGAAAATTTGTTAAACGTCTATGTTGAGCTCCCAGTACTTTTCAAGTACCTGCTTGACTGTAAACAATTGATCTATCGTCAATTTACTTGCTCTTAAATCATCTTGATACTCCCCAATAATACCGATTTTATTTTCTAGGATCTTTGAAAATATTTTGTACGCCGTACAAAGTAATGATCTTGTCACATTTTTTTGTGACTAGGGAGTATCATTAATTGGGTCTCCTCGTTTGGCATATCTTCTTGTTGCCAAATGTGCTGGATGATTTTATGAATGGCCATATTTGTTGCGCTCTACTGGAATCTCATCGATTCCCGGCATTTTATTTATCTTTTGGGCCTTGATGGTGAAGTGAACTTCATCTGTAGTTGGTGGGGCTTATTGAACTTCTCCACAGACATCTATATCCTCCGATGTTCTGCAGCTGTGGGGAAGATTAAGGAGGTGTCTTGTGCTCTTGCTTGCTAGGCTTACATCCATACTTCTCAATAGCATTTTCTTATATTATTTCTGATTATCTTATTCACAACTCTTCTGAGGTTTCATAGTGTTCTCTCTTCGTCCTGGTTTTCCTATCTACGTATTCTTCGTACGCCTGATTCTTGTTAGCTAATGCATTCTGACTCTCATCATCGAACCAACCATTTCTTTTGCGCCGGGCTTGATGTCCGATTGTGTGTTCTGCCATGGACTTCACAGCCGCTTTCACTCCTATCTAGAGCTCGTTTTTAGTGATGTTTCTAATAAGACAGGAGCCAGCTGGTTGTCGAGGGTCTCCATGAAACTTTTGGAGCCTTTCGAAGTCAAATTGTTGTAACGGGCTGGTCTTTGATGAATACGCCTTTGACATACGACATCGATGGGTTAATTTGATCAAGTAATAATCTGAGTTACAATTCGTTCCTCGGTATGTACGGACGTCAAGTATTCTGAAGGCCCAACGTTGATGAATCAGAACATGGTCGGTCTGGTTTTGT
The DNA here is from genome assembly GCA_963969285.1 of Odontomyia ornata. NCBI lineage: Eukaryota > Metazoa > Arthropoda > Insecta > Diptera > Stratiomyidae > Odontomyia > Odontomyia ornata. Next base: position 144,902,779 of record OZ017738.1, read on the forward strand.
GTGTTGCCATCCGGAGATACTCAGGTCATTTTATGAATGCGTCGAGGCAAAGGCAAACGTATGACACTACCTTGGCAGGATAAATGACTGCAGTCACCAGAGCAAAGCACGTTCTTACGTTTGATTAATTCTTGGTGTTAGTTGATTGTTTCAGTGTAAATTAAATGTGATGGCTTGAAATTGACGGACAAATTCGAGCGATTGAGTTATCAAAAATATGAATTAGCTCGTCAGATAGGTTTTAACTTACAGTGGACAGTGGAATCAGATTGGATAGTGAGCTTCTTCAGAAAGAACCAGTGATACAATTATTCATTTCATCTTTTTCATATCCTCTTTCATCATATTCCGAAAGGAGAAAGGAAAGGGATTGGTACCATAACCACACCCACAACACAAATATTCAAATTAACTATTAATTTTTTTTTCATTTTTATATATTTTTTAATTTTGTTAGTAATATTATTATTAACAATGATCAAGACACATAATCTAACTATTGGATTGTAGGAAAGCACACACATATAACCAATTAGAGGATATGTGACGTTAGTAACTAAAAACAAGAACAAAACAAGTTGGGTAAACAGACCTACGCTCATGTCAGAAGGGTTTTGTATTCAATTTACAAAATGCAGTCACCAGATCGAATCACATCAAGAAACATGTCAAAGACGATTTTATTGGAGAAAATATGAAATTCGAAGATCATACTATTATTAACAAAGTTGAACGAATTTCGTCTTCTGAGGCTTTTGGTATTGGTATACTCATAAATATCTCCCTTGATAATTATTTCACATGTCCAGCCGCGACGGAGGAAACACATTTTTCATGTATTTACCCCCTGTGCCCCACTGAAGCAAAAACTGGCAGTTTAACAACTGTTTTGAAAAGCTCCCATGAAAACTTTTATTTCATACTCATATCGGCTACGTTTGATGAATTTTTTTTTTCAGGGACCACTCTCCTGTACGGTTATCATCGATTAATGGCCAATTTTTTCGAATCCTAGAATGGTTACAAAACCCTTTTGCTAGGAGCCCTCTCCCGCCTCCTTGACTTGTGTCACTTATAAGCATTAATTGTAGGAAGTGATCTACAGTCATTCATTGAATTGAATCAAGTGTTCAAAGCATGCACCTTAAACGTTGAAGTTGGGAAAAAATAACTCAAAATTATTCAATCTTCGCATTTAAAACAGCCACTATTTTGTTTTACGATTACTGATACCAGTAGCTGAACCGATTCTCAAAGATCTACATGACACCTATCATTCCTCAAATTTTCATGCAAATCCTAGCAAAACTGTAGTGTCTGAGTCGGTAAAAAGCGCGTGTTGTTCCATAGCCATATGTTGCCATAGTAATAAATGCAGCGCATATTGTTCCATAGTAATACGGGAAAATTCAAACCGCTATAACTTCGCTAAATATGATTCAATCTTTATGAAACTTTCAGAATAGATCAATTTGATGCATAGTCATCTGTGTACTGAATTTCATTGAATTTAACCGTTAAGATTTTATTCAAGAAAACATAAAATCGATAAATCATACTATTACTAACAAAGTTGAGTGAATTGCGACTTCTAACGTATTTGTTGTTGTTGTACTCATCAAAACCTACATTCTTGATTTTTTTCAGATTTTTCGGATCACAGGTGTCCAATCGCGAGGGGGGGACACACATTTTTCGTGTATTTCCTCTCCCTGTGCGCCCCTCGAAGCAAACTTTGCCAAACGAAGACCTGTTTTGAGAAGTTCTCATCGAGGCCTTTCATTTGATACACATATCGGCCACCTTCAATGAAATTTTTTTTTCGGGGGGTCACTTTCCTATATGGGGAGACCCCCCTTAAATGCCTTATAAAATTTTTTTGTAAATGAACTTTGAAGAGATCACCATTTTACACCTACTTACAAAATTCGATGTTTCTAGCTTAAGTAGTTTCCGAGGAAAACTGCTGTGACACACGGACGGACGGACGGACGGACGGACGGACGGACGGACAGACGGACAGACAGGACGCGATTTTAGAAGGGTTTTGTAAAATTATTTTACAAAACCCTAAAAAAGAAGAAGAAGAAGCTCTTTTCGTATTAATTTCAAAATTTTCCTCAATTTTACTTTTCTATCAAATTTTGCAAGTTCCCAGTCAGCGACTAAAGGCTGCTGGTGTAAGGGAAGTTATTTATTGTTCACAATCTTAAAGCTTTTTAAATAAAAAAAAACATAGAATAAAAAAACAAAAAACAACAGAAATTAAATTTAATCAGGATCGCAAAACATGACTTCTCAGATTCTTCAAACCTCAACAGTGTGTTCCCTAGGTAGCTTCTTAAATATTGGAAAGACTTTAACCTTTTTTAACTCAGTTGGTAATGCGTTATATACTTCCATTGCTAATCTAACAGGGTCGCTTTGTTTTCTTTTAGTTCGAGCAAACGATAACTTAAGATAATCATTATATCTGGTATTATAAGAATGAATGTCACAGTGTTTGATTAGCTGGACACCCGATTTCATTTCAGAATTAAATATTCTGAAAATAAAGTCAGCTTTTTCCATATATATATTCTGCCTGATACTAAATTTCTTCGTAAGTGGATAAAGGGTAATACTAGGGGTCAGTCTATCCGAGCCATGCATAGCCTTGACAATCTTATTCAGCATTCTATGAATTTAATCAATGTTCGATTCCGAAGTATGACACCAATTCATAATGCCATAAGTAATCAAAGGCAAAACATGAGCATTATAAATTAAGTTTTTGAGACCAATATCTAAGTAAAAATTTTAATGTTTATAGTTAACTTATTCCCTAACAACCATGACCCGTACTCCTTTAAATCGTCATTTACTTTTCGTTCTAATGCACTAGGAAAGAAATCCGAATATAATAGCAATGTATCATCCGCATAGACAATATATTTGCCCTTCAAATTAGATAAATAAATATTATAAATGTATAAAATAAATAAAGTTGGACCCAATATGGAACCCTGCGGAACGCCTATGTTGATTTTATATTTATCACTCATTTTCTGATTCAAGCAAACAGCAATTGTTCTGTCCTTCAGGAAGCTTTCAAACAATTTCAAAGGAGTGCCTCTTAGTCCTAGTTCACTTAAGCATTGAAGCAGAATCGAGTGATCAACAGTGTCGAAGGCCTTCGCTAGGTCAACAAATATTGCTGCAACATATTTACCTCCATCTAGTTCGTTGTTGATGAACTATAAGGCATCAGTAATAGCAGATGTTGTGCTATCTTTCTCAATAAAGCCATATTGGTTTACATCAAATCCCAAAGAATCTTCAATAAAGCGAATCAGACGTTTATTAATTATTTTTTCAAATACCTTACTCAAAGTACTAGTTAAACTAATAGGTCTATAGTTATTAGGGTCATTGACATTGCCTGATTTGAAAACTGGCACAACTATAGCATCCTTAAAGTCTTTAGGAAAGATCCCATTAGAAATGAAATTATTAAAGTCGGATACCACATGTGGAGCTATTATACCACTGACGAGTTTTAGATGTTTTGCCGAAATACCATCACTACCAGCCGAAGAGTTCTTTAAAGATTAAATGCATAACACTACTTCTTTAGTATTGGTAGGCTCAAGGAATATAGACTTAGAGTTATAAGGAATTTGCTTTCTATCAAAATTTAAAAGATTGAATCTTTAATCAAGTTCTTCCGCTAATTTTTTTCCAACAGATCCGAAGTGGGGTCCAAGTGAATCAACAGAAATATCCGAAATTTGATTCTTAGTCCTGTCAGAGGAGAATAATTCTTTATTTAGAGTTTGCCATATTTTTCTAGAATTTCCCTCAGCAGCATTTATCTGATTGTTTAATACATTTTTTTAGCTGATCTAATCAAAGAGTTAACCCTATTCTTTTGTACCTTGTATTTCTGGTTCAATATAGGATCATCCTGGTAATTTTTTAGTCGATTAAATAAATCTTTCTTTCTCCTAATTTCCCTAAGAATATCGCCAGTTAACCAATTATTAATCCATGTTTCGTTTAAAATTATAATATCCAGATTCTCATGCGAACTACAACACACCTCAGGATCTATAAACTTATTCCTTAAACTTCGAATATTAGCATAAAATTTACTTAAATTGGTGGCAATTCTCATATTTCAGATAAGTAGTTAATCTTCCTCTGGAAAGTTTTAACAGCCTTGAGGTGCTCAGGACAATCTTTATGAGAAGCTGGATGCGAAACATTCTTATTATTCACCAACAGACAAGCAGATTTACAATCTTTTGTGCTATGATGTTCCGCACAATTGGCACAAACCTCTATTTGACTTCTACATCTCAGAGCAGCATGACCGAACTTCTGACACTTATAGCATCTTCTGACCGTCAGCTCTTCTCTGCAAGTTAAGTGCAACGAAATCGTTTGCCGAATATTGCGTAGAGTAATGAAAAACGTTTTAGATTTTAAACTAGTGTATATTCACTCCTCCTTTCTACAACTTATACTGATGCTGATAGCTCCTTCAACTCAGCTATTTATACAAAATTTTATGTAATTCTTATATGTACATCTATATTACATTTGCATCTTATCCTAGCCGAGGTGGGTTAATCCATATACATGATTATTTTATTGTTGTGTTTATGATACGCATGAGCGTCTAGACGTAATTTAAGAAAAATAACCCAGGACTGCTAAATCCTTTTATTAGGGTTCATGATGCGTATGAGCGTCTACAAGGAATTACCCATGTAAGTCTCACGTGCGAGGCATGTGACGTAATTCCTCCCACCTTTTAGTTAATACTGTCCTCAGTATGTTGTATTGTAAAAATATTATGCTTATAATTGTAATACTTATGAATATATGATTTTTTGTGTTCTTGAATATTGTACTTGAATCTTTTAAGTATTCTAATGAGTGCATATTTACATTCTTAACGACAGTATTTAATATTAGTGGTTATTATGTTATTTTTTTTACATAGTATGATGAATCATTTATTCCTTATCTGTAGAGTACGTTAACTTAATACAAGTAGTTTGTGCTTGAGAGATGTATTTCTATTATTTTATTGGTAATAGTAGTAGTACCAGCATAATATCGTCAACAGGTTAGGGTTATAACGTGTAAAGTTTTTATACTATCTTTAATTCAATTAAGGCATCAGACATAATTTTGACCAACATATAAGTTTAAAATTTTTGAGTTTTTGTTATAAAGTGGTGTTGATTTCGAATTTCATTGTGATTATTTTCTTTTATTGTGTTTGATCTGGGCTAGGACCAGGATTGGTTTGATGATTAGTTACGGTGTTTTTAAGCCTTTTTCTATTCTGTGGATGAATCTTTTGATTATTATTAGCTTTTTTAGGGTTTTGTAAAATAATTTTACAAAACCCTTCTAAAATCGCGTCCTGTCTGTCCGTCTGTCCGTCTGTCTGTCTGTCCGTCCGTCCGTCCGTCCGTCCGTGTGTCACAGCTGTTTTTCTCGGAAACTACTTAAGCTAGAAACATCAAATTTTGTATGTAGGTGTAAAGTGGTGCTCTCTTCAAAGTTCACTTACAAAAAAAATTTATGAGGTATTTAAGGGGGGTCTCCCCATATAGGGGAGTGACCCCCCGAAAAAAAAATTTCATTGAAGGTAGCCGATGTGGGTATCAAATGAAAGGTCTTGATGAGAACTTTTCAAAACAGGTCTTAGTTTGGCAAAGTTCGCTTCGAGGGGTGCACAGGGAGGGGAAATACACGAAAAATTTGTGTCCCCCCCCCTCGCGATTGGACACCTGTGATCCGAAAAATCTGAAAAAAATCAGGAATGTAGGCTTTGGTGAGTACAACAACAACAAATACGTTAGAAGTCGCTATTCACTCAACTTTGTTAGTAATAGTATGATTTATCGATTTTATGATTTCTTGAATAAAATCTTAACGATACCCTTAAATTCAATGAAATTCAGTACACTATTGACTATATATAAAATTGATCTATTCTGAAAGTTTCATAAAGATTGAATCATATTTAGCGAAGTTATAGCGGTTTGAATTTTCCTGTATTACTATGGAACAATATGCGCTGCATTTATTACTATGGCAACATATGGCTATGGAACAACATGCGCTTTTTACCGACTCAGACACTACAGTTTTGCTGGGATTTGCATGAAAATTTCAGAAACGATAGGTCTCATGAATATCTTTGAGAATCGGTTCAGCTAGTGGTATTAGTAATCGCCAAGCAAAATAGTGGCTGTTTTAAATGCGAAGATTGAATAATTTTGAGTTATTTTTTCCCAACTTCAACGTTTAAGGTGCATGTTTTGAACACTTGATTCAATTGAATGAATGACTGAAGATGAGTACCCACAATTAATGCTCATAAGTGAAACAAATCAAGGAGGTGGGAGAGAGCTCCTTGCAAAAGGGTTTTGTAACCATTCTAGGATTCGAAAAAATTGGCCATTAATCGATGATAACAGTACAGGAGAGTGGCCCTGATAAAAAAATTCATCAAACATAGCTGATATAAGTATAAAATAAAAGTTTTCTTGGGAGCTTTTCAAAACAGTTGCGAAACTGTCAGTTTTTGCTTCAGTGGGGGCAAAGGGGGGAAATACATGAAAAATGTGTTTCCTCCCTCGCGAATGGACATCTGAAATAATTATCAAGGGAGATATTTATGAGCATAACAATAACAAAAACCTCAGAAGTCGCAATTCGTTCAACTTTGTTAATAATAGTATGATCTTCGTATTTCATATTTTCTCCAATAAAATCGTCTTTGACATGTTTCTTGATTTGATTCGATCTGGTGACTGCATTTTGCAAATTGAATACAAAACCCTTCTGACATGAGCGTAGGTCTGTTTACCCAACTTGTTAAATCTAGGATCTAGTTTTCGTGGCATAGGATTCTTTATCCATCTCAAATCTAATTCTGCGGAATGTCTACTCTTGTTGTGATACTCCAGACTTTTTCTTTTAGTTTCGGTCATATTTTTATGTACGGTCTCGGAATTTATTTCTCCAAAGTAAACATCTGATGGTTTGAATTTGTGAGCAGAATGTATTGTGGTATTGTAATATTTAACACATTCTTCCACTGGGTTGGATAAAAGTAATTCCTTGTTTTCTAATTTTTGCCTCAGTAAAAAGGTTCGTAAATGCTCGTTTAGGTTTCTGTGGGCAACCTCTACATCAGAATTCCCTGTCTTGCGGTAAGGACTCGTGAAATATATTTCGATTTTTTCCCGTTTAAACCAGTCGATAGTTTTCTGTGATATAATCGCAGATTCGTTGTCAGTCACCGTTTTTTTTGGCTTGCCTATTTTATTGAAAAGGGTTGTTAACGCGTTTATGATAGTATCCCATTGTCGGTCTTTTATTGGTATAACTGATAGAAATTTGGAAAATTTATCGATGCAGGTAAGATACATGCGATTCTTGTCTTCATACCATATATCTATGTGATAAATTTCTCTAATTTTAGTTGGTGTTGAAGTTTCCTTGAAGGGTTCTTTAGGTGGGTTTCTGTCATATTTACTTTGGTGACAAATCTCACTGTTATTTATGTAATTTTGAATATAATCCTTAAGTTTCGGATAGTAATATTTAATTTTCACTTCGGAATATAATTTGTTAATTCCAATGTGATTTGTGTGTTTATGCATTTTTGCAATTATTTCCATGATTTCGCTGAGCGAGCAATCATGAAGTAAAGTGTTTGCATTGACTATAGATGCTTTCGTGTTTGTTTGTCTCCAAATATTATATTCTTTCTGGAGTACAAGTAAATGCTTTTTGGAAGGCATTTGAATTCCAGTGGTTCCTACTAAAGGTATATGATTGTGGAGGATGTATTTTGCTTGGGTTTCTGTGAAATCTTTAAAGAAAAACGTAATCCTAGTCTTTCGGTTAATATTTTCTTTCTTTGCTACTTTTGTTGTACCAATTTTTATGATGATTTGGGTAGAAAAACAATTAAGTGGTTTTCCTGATATGGGAATATAGTGCGAGTTATCTTCAAATGAAGTATGTTGTGTTGCTAGATCGCTTTCAGCCTCTAACGCATTTATTTCAATGCGGGACAACGCGTCGGCTATTACATTGTCTTTGCCTTTTATATATTTAATATGGAAATCATATTCCATTAATTTCAATTTCCATCTCTGTAGTTTTGGATTATCTGTTTTGAGATTTTCCAAATATGTGAGTGGCTTATGGTCGGTATGCAGTTCAAACGTCCGCCCATAAATGTAAGGTCTAAAATAGTTTAGAGCAAATATTATGGCTAATAATTCTTTCTCAATTGTTGCTAGTTTTGTTTCCGAAGTATTCAGAGTTCTGGATGCGAAGCATATTGGTTTATTCTCTTGTGACAATACTGCTCCCATTGCGAAATTTGAAGCATCAGCTGTTACTGCGAAAGTTTTATTGAAGTTAGGGAATTGAAGAATTGGATGATTAGAAACGTAAAGTTTTGATTTGTTGAATGCATCAGCATATTCTGTATTATTAACATCCACTTTGGTATCTTTTTGTAAGAACCTAGTCATTGGACGTGCAATTTTCGCAAAGTCCTTAATGAATTTCCTGTAAAATCCCGCTAATCCCAAAAATGACTTAATTTGTTTTTGGGTTGTCGGTAATGGAAATTTTTCAATGGCTTCAAGTTTTTTAGGGTTGGGTTTGATACCATCTTTAGTAATTATGTGTCCAAGAAACTCTGTTGATTTGTTCAAAAATGATGTTTTAGAAATTTCGATTTTCAGATTTGCGTCGCGTAAGGCTTGTAACACTTTTCGTAGAGCTATCTCATGCTCATTCAGTGTGGAACTATAGGCAAGTATATCGTCCATATACACAATGCATATTTTATTGATAAATTTATGCAATATTGAATTCATTAACCTCTGAAAGGTTGAAGGTGCATTTTTAAAACCAAAAGGCATGCGCGTAAATTCAAAATGCCCTTCGTCTGTGGAAAATGCAGTTTTGTGCCTATCCTCAGGCTTTATCTCAATTTGGTGAAAACATTTGGCCAAGTTTATGCTTGTAAAATAATTAGCGTTACCCAACTGTCCAAGTATATCATCAATCTGAGGAATGGGGTATTTATCAGCGATGGTTACATTATTAATTTTCCTGAAATCAATAACTAATCTATGTTTATTGCCTTTTTTGGGTACGACCCAGACGGGAGAGTTATATGGTGATTTAGATGGAACTATAATACCTTGTTCTAAATCTTCCTTGATTTGTTCCTTAACGAAATTTCTAAGGGAGTATGGGTACCTATAATTTTGCTGATATATAGGCTCACAAGTTGTTAGTTTTAACTCGTGCTTTATTTCGTGAGTGAATGATAGTTTTTGATTTTTATTGTATTGGATATCAGAAAATTCATCCTTGATCCTCTCAATCATTAATTTTTCCTCCCTCGTATAAATAGTTTCGTTATTTTTCTTAAAAGATATTTCAGGAATTTCAGAACTTTCTCTTGCTAATACGTCAATCACCTAATTTGCAATTATAGAATAGTTTTCACCTTCTTGATCGAAGCTCAGTGAGATATTATTAATTGTGATTGTATTATCGGTAAAGTCAAGCTTTGCTCCGGTGCCAGCAAGCACATTTTGACCAATAATGCAATCAAAGGAACTATTAATGAAATCCATTAGTTTCCAACCAATAAAATGGTTAGTACAAAACTCGGATGGAAATTCAGTTTTCAAACCATAGTTCACTTGTTCGGATCTGTTTATTGAATTTATCAGTAACGGATTGTCTAGTTGAAAGCGCCGACAAGGGCCTACAAGTTTTGAGTTCATAAAGCAATGAGTACTTCCAGTATCAATAAGACATCTGAAAGATTTTCCCTCTATAGTTAGTCGAAGTATTGGGAGTTTTCCGAGGCTTGAAAACGAAAATTTTCATTTCCAATATGTAAGGAAGAACCTGAAGAGGTGGCTGTATTCATAGAAACGTCAGTTGGTAGAGAAAGATCATGTTGCCTATAATTTCGACTTTGTGGCCTCGGATAATTGCTTCCTGAATTCTGTTGACGATTTAATTGAATCGATTGAGGATTTTTAAAATGGTTTTGAGAAGTGCTATTGACAATATTAAACTGGTCTACTTGTCTATTTTTCGAACCGTAATGTAAATATCCGGAGTTCACTAATACTGAAAATGCGTCCTCTAAAGTTTCAGGCTTATGAGCACAGAGAACACCCCGAATGGGTTCTGGACACTTATCGATATACACATTTTTGACGATTTTTCGTCTCTGATTAATCTCACTTCTAGCTTGTTCAGCTGTATATGCACCATTTGTTTTTATTTTGTTGCAAACTAGATTCAAGTACTTACTTAGATAAAAATATCGTTGTGCAGGAGTTGTGAAGCGAGCGCCAAGTATTTTCTCCATTAGCCTGATTTCCGTTTCTGGGACATCAAAATGCAGCAGAAGTGCTTTCCTCACTGTTGACCACTGTGTTGATGGTAAGGCATTCACCATTTCCTTCGGTTTCCCGGTAAGCTTGCCAACAACCTGATGCTCGATTAGTTGTATGTGGGTTGCTGGAAGAGTTTTGATGATATCCTGAATTGCATCAATTGAGTTGACGAATGGATAGACATCTTGTTGATCGCCTGTAAAAGTTGGAAGGGAGTTGATGTATGAGCAAACAGTTTTAAATCCATTTTTTTTGTTTTCGTCGTTCGATATTTGTTCACTTGCGGACTTTTCTATGAGATTCGGTAGGGCTTCTAACAAATCACGTGCCCACGCCAGCTTTTTAGATAAAACTTAATGAAAATCCTAATTTTTGAACACCCGACTGCGCCAGTTAAGTGCAACGAAATCGTTTGCCGAATATTGCGTAGAGTAATGAAAAACGTTTTAGATTTTAAACTAGTGTATATTCACTCCTCCTTTCTACAACTTATACTGATGCTGATAGCTCCTTCAACTCAGCTATTTATACAAAATTTTATGTAATTCTTATATGTACATCTATATTACATTTGCATCTTATCCTAGCCGAGGTGGGTTAATCCATATACATGATTATTTTATTGTTGTGTTTATGATACGCATGAGCGTCTAGACGTAATTTAAGAAAAATAACCCAGGACTGCTAAATCCTTTTATTAGGGTTCATGATGCGTATGAGCGTCTACAAGGAATTACCCATGTAAGTCTCACGTGCGAGGCATGTGACGTAATTTGCAGTAGTGAGAATTGAAGTCAATATTTATGTATGTATCTACCAGTCTCCTAAATAATCCTCCCGGAACTTCAAATATCATCGAAAATTTCTCATTTTTTCTACTTTTCCAGCATTTAACAACTTTCAAAATACCATCAGGTATATTCGGATTAAGGGCCTTAATCTCAGCCAGGAGCTCATCACTGTCGAAAGACCTTTCCAGCCCATGCACTATAAGCCTAGGGTTCAACTCCTTAGTACGTTCCACATATTACGACTCACCTAGACATTCCTGCAAAGAACCGACAAGATCCTCTGAATTGATTGAGCTCTCAATCTTGAGAATAATTCCCCCATCTGACAATTCCTTCTTATATGCGATAGGAATTTTAGCAGCTGCAGGTTTAAAAGACTCCTTAATTTGCTGCATTGTATGATCAGCAGATTGTTTAGATTTTGGACGGACTATTACTCCTCCGTTGAATTTGGGCGATCTTTTTGCCGGAGGGTTAGTCAAAGCAGCTGAATACGACACTGGCAGATACGGGCTCTTTTCTGAAATTTGCTTTGGCAAATCAATAATTCTGTGGTTTAGTGTGGAATTGGAATCCACTAATTCGGCAATTTTTTCAATAATATCACTATTGCCTTCTTTCGCAAGTGGAACTTTGCATTTAATTGCCTTTGCCGCAGAGGCCTTATCACTGGGACAGACCCAGAACACCCACTTGGTAACATTTTTCACGGCATTATAGATTTCATCAGGCATCTGAATGCAGCTAGTATGAAACCACTTGCCACACACTCCATCACACTTCATCGCAGGATCGTTGTTCCGAACCGCTTTACCACATGAACCACACTTGCTGGACATTTCTAGTGTAAATAAATTTCAAGTGAAAATAAATATTATAAGGGAACGAAATCAATAATTTTTCACACACCTGTTGAGGTTATGAAAATCAAAGTTCAATAAAATCTAAAATAGTATACTCAGTATTCAATTTCTTCTATAGGATACTAATCCACTTTCACAGAAAATCCACTTTTCACAAGAATAATTATTAAAATTTCTTCAAAAATGCTTAAAAATTTGATTTTACTTTGGATGTAAACAAAGTAGCACTTTGACACTTGACTTCTTCTTCTTTCTTAATGATCCAACTCCTACACAAAATGGTTCCAGTGGCTATGGTTTTTTGAAAATCAAGTCGAGCAGAGGAAATGGATTAGTTTTACAAGTCATTTCAAGCGGAGCGAAATACACCTATTTTTAAATGCAAATATTCAAGAAGGTCTATCATCTCTCCGTTCTTAAAGAGTATTAATTGAATTTCATAACTTAATGTAAAATGAGCTGATTATTTGATGAAAATGACAAAAAAGCTAAGAAATTTTCAAAATGAATTTCAATGCAATGTCGGGAAAGTTCCACCTTGATTTTAGACTACTCATTATTTACTCAGCATGAATTCAAGGCGGCATGTGTTCCGTTTCATTATGACCTCGAAAAATTCAGAAATAAAAAACCGTTTACGAACAAAAGAAAACTGACTTCAAAATGCCCTAAAAAGAATAAAATAAATTTTATAGAATCGGTGCCAAATCTGTTTCCCTGTTTTGAGAAATTGAGTGACAACTATTTATAAGGCGATTATACGATTAAAATGGGGAAAAACGATTTGATACCGATTCCATAAAATTCATTTCTTGTTTTTAGTGCGTATTGATGTGGATTTTCTTATTTTTGTTTTTTTCGTTAGTAAACCTTATTGTTGGTTTTGCAGACTGGTTACTATAATTGTATCCGATTATTTCCTTGTGCTTTCACTATGAAGATAAGATTGAAAGTTAATTAATGATGGAGGTCTACCACTAATATTGAGGCAATTTATTAGAATGGAAGCAAAATGCAGAACTTTCAATAAAAATTCCAGAACAATTGCTTTGTATTTTTGGAATTCACTAACTTACTATACCAACGAATGTCCTTGGCAAGAATACTCTTTGATAACAACTCACGCCTTTTAAGCATGACTGACTTCACTGGTCGCCACTAGTCTCTAGTGGTACCAGAACTAGTCAAGTAGTTTACAAGATCATGGAAACCATTAAAACACTTTCAAACGATACCGCAGTGCATGTATGCCGTTCACATCATTAAAGCGGATTCTTTAGAACTACGTCCGCGGTGTACGAGTATGTCTACGAGTACATGACACGGAATCTTGTTTATGTTAATATTTCGGTGCCGAAGTGCCAACTCTTCATGAGTATGTTTGCTGGTCCCAATCCATTTTAATCTGCAAAAATCATTTGTGATATTGTTTATTGTATAGCAAGCGTGCACTAATTAACCAAAGCCTAAGCGAAAATAAAGTAAATTTCCCAATCCGTAGGAGCTGAACGTTTTTGTTCGATCACGATCAAAGTCAATAGAGAGGTGGTCACAGTAGCCACCAAGATCACTAATCAGCAAGGTTCTCATGAGTTGCAGCTCTGGTCCATCGGCTACTGACAAAATACAACGTTAAGGCGACATAGCCACAGACCAAGGCGGCTTTGGTAGGGTTGCATTAATGGATTAATCAGAAATTTATTACTTCTATAAGAGAAAAGTATTAAATCGATTATTTGCCCAATGTGGGAAAGTCACAAAAACTCATATTCCATGGGTCGCCAGCCATATGAAAACTATCTCGTTTATTTCTTTCTGGTGGAATTATTTTGGAAACATAAGTAGAGTAAAATATTTAACCCCAATAAATCAATCTGTAGAATCATTCCCTATATTATTCGAAAATGACATGGCGAAAGGCAGAACAATGGTAACCTTGTGCTTGAACCGCGAGAATTTATTGCATTATTAGTCCAAGCGCTATGCTTTTTGTCCTTGGATTTGCATGAAAAACACCTGCTCTGCATAGTACCCGTCGTTTTTGCATCGTATTTGCTAAATTTATTTATTCCAACTATTTTAGTCAATTTGCAAACCACATGAAAGTCATTTGTCACGACAGAAGTAGGTCCTTCTTTGCTTGGTATAGAAATCACTATAGGAACTGCACACTCGTACAAGAGACGTTAATCGTGAATAGTGTGCACTTCTTGCAAATCCTAGAATCTACATATCCATGCACCAGCACGACTTTTAATTTTGCGATTAAAAGAATAAGCCAAGTTGATCGAATGACCTGGTCACGAAAATTTATATGGTGAATTTAAGATACGTTTCTATTATACCCGAATTCTATATTATGGCCGTTTGTAAAACAATAGAAATGGAGACCTCATTAAGTGATAAAAGCTGTCTGTGGAAAATGGAGCCCCATTCAATTGCCCAGTAAAGAAAAATAAAGTATTAAAAATAAAATCATAATATGTGTCAACAAATTTGTGTTATCTTGAAACTTAATAATCGATTATTACTTTATTCGTAAAGAGGAATCTCAGAGATAAATTGGGCAAGGAAGGATCACTCCATATCAGACCCACCAGAAACAGTCAATTTGGTGAGCCCGCCAATGACGGTTTCAATAAGGGGGTATAGTATTGAAAGTAAACAAGTTGAAGTAGCGGGAGAGTGCTCCTGTGAGAAGGGTTTTGTGAAACAATTAGTAAAGTTTGCATATCAAAACTTGACTAATATAGTATACTCCCATAAGTTCGGCCTCGGTTAGTTTATTCTCTGCTTAGTCCGGCCGGCCATCTGAGCATGGGTCACACAATTGGCGCGGGTTACGAGCCCCATACCACGTGCCAACCAATAGATCGGATCCCGTTTCACGTGTCATTTACCTGGACGAATTCCGCGACGGTTATTGGACTCCCGCAGACAGACATTGGACCTGCACTCATTTCGAAGTGCCTTTCCCACGGAAATTATGCTGCACCATCATAATTGCAAACAAAAGACTTTTCCATAAATGTTAAAACCAGTTCAGTTGTATTGCAACCAAAATATAATAAAGACGTACAAGCGGAACTTACCTGTTTAATTTAATTTGAGTGAATATATATATTTTTTTTGGATAGCTTCGGCCCGAGAAACATAACTGGCGCAGTCGTGCGGATTTCTTTCCGGTGCTTTCACGACTTTTTAAATAAAAGTAAATCGACGGTTTAACTGTTTTACTGAAATTGCAGTTCTGAATTCCGAAATCATCGACGGTTTATCGGTGATTATTAGAAGTGTATAGTGAGACATCGACGGTTTATCGGTGGCCCATTCATACAGGACAATTAGCCATTTCACATCGACGGCTTATCGATAGTATAAAGTGGGAAAAGAGAGACATACATCGACGGTTTATCGATGTTGAACGGAAACTGAGAAGTGCTGTATGGTTAATTATCAGTTACAAAACAAATAAAATTCAGTTCTGTGAAAGGAGTGAAAGTGCCGAAAGAAGGGAAGAACCGAAAGAAAGGAAAAGTTCAAGTGAAAGACATTATAAAGAAACAAAGATATGGAAATATTGCTGATTTCGTTGGCAGCAGTCCTCATGTAAGTCGAATTTGTTGATATATCTCCTTTATAACCTTTCCTTTATCCACTTTTCTCCATATTTAACAAAATCAATGAAAAGAAAATCATATTTTGGTGAAACAAAAACAAATATCTGGATAATAATCCTATTTTACGCAAACTAGTTAGGATCGAACTGTTTAAGAATCTTTAACCGAATTATATTCTGATGAAGTACCTGTATAAGACTTAATAAAATATTTATTCGAAAGTTCAGATTAGTGTCCATTAAAAAGATATACTTAATCTGTTTTAAGCCGAGCTTGTTGTGTGTTACAGTTGTAATGGGAGACGTTGAAGAAAATGTCATTCCCATTAACGTGGCGGACATTGCAAATACACTTAGGGTTCCAGACGGAATCAAGGATTTACCTCAATTTGAAGGAAATCCTAAATTGTTGTTTGAATTTATAAATAATGTCCAGGAAATCCGTTCTCTTGTTTCTTGTACGAATGGGACACCCTATGGGAAACTACTACTTAGAGCCATTCGTAACAAAATTGTTGGACCGGCCAACGAAGTCCTGAACATGTATGGGACTCCTTTGGAATTGCCTGATATTAAGCAAAATTCAATTCTTCATTACTCTGACAAGAGGAATGAAAAATCTCTCATCCGGGACCTACAAGACTTAAAACAAAAGGAGAAAAGCATCAAAAAATTCTACAGCGAAATAATTGAAATACTGGCAACCATGACCAACCATATACAAATTCACGAAGTTGATGAAAATGTAATTAAAGCAAAACGTGAACTTTATACTGAAATGTGTTTAAAAACATTCCTATCAGGACTCAAAGAGCCTCTTGGCTCCACAATTAGAGCAATGAAGCCAAATTCTCTTCCAACTGCATTCTCTTTCTGTATTAAGGAACAAAATATTGCATACATGAAAAGTGAGCCTAATAGTTCCAAGATGCTAAACACTGCAAGGTTACCCCCACTGAAAGTAGTTCCACAGCAAAATCTTAGATATAACCCACAACAACTTCCTTCTACCCTAAACAAAACATTTACAGGAACTAGGGAGGAATATAAACAGAATCAACCTTCAAATTACTATCGGTCAACAAATTTTCCCGGCCAATATCCTCCACGTAAATATACTCCATTTCCTCCCAGACAAAATACAAATTTTTCAAGACACACTACACCAAATATATCAAGATCTCAACATTTAGATAATAGAACAGGGTTTTCTGCACAAAATCAACGAAATAATCGACCACAAATGAACCCCAACCCCAAAAAACTGATAGCAAAGAGTTATTCAACTTTTGTTATTCTAACAACTATTCAAATCCCTTTTATCAAAGTGATAGCTCACGCCTCGAAAAAAATCACTCACCACTACCACAAGGGCAATACCAACAATTAGATAATTATTACAACGATCGATATCAAGCAACAACTACATTCACGAGACCGATGATACAAATTTTCCAGCAAAAGCCTCAATGAACCCATCGGATACTTAGATATTAACTTTCATGGTAACAAACTCCCATATATATCTATATCTTCTCCTTTTGGCCGCCCTTTAAGATTTTTAATTGATACAGGAGCTTCAGCATCTTTCCTCAGCCTTGAATTTGTAAAAAAATGTGATATTGTCCATATTGAACCGATTCCTATTAAAACCATTCTCAGTGATCACAAAATTGATCAACAGATAACATTAAACAATTTCATCGAACTTAATCAACCTGGCGAAATCACGTTTCTAATTTTTAAATTCCATGGATATTTTGATGGACTCCTAGGAGTCGATATTCTATCATTTTTGGGTGCTGCGGTTGACCTCCAGAAAAATACTTTAACTACAATCAACTCTATTATTCGGCTGCAGTAGAAACCAAATTTCAGTTCTGAAAAATTTAAAATTGGCGCAAACAGCAAACAAAAGTTAAAATCCCCGTGCAAGTTACAGAAGGAGACATCTATGTCGGAAAAACCCAACTGAATCAGGATGTGTACATACCAGAAGGAATTTACTGTTGCCAAGCCAACTACAGCTACGTAGAATTGATTAACACTTCTGATGTTGAGCAAATCGCGTTTCTCGAGCAACCACTGGATGCTCAGATGTTTTCAGATACCAACTATATTGAGGTTAATAACTTCAGTATCGGCACCCCAACTTGCAAGCAAGAACTTAAGGAAATATCTCATCTGCTCCGTACTTCTCATATGAATGAAGAGGAAAGGAAAATTATATTGCACACTTGCAAGGAATACAGGGATTTGTTCTTCCAAGAAGGACAAAACTTGAATTTCACAAACCAGATTAAACACCGAATCAGAACCACCGATGAGATACCAATTTGCACCAAATCCTATAGGTATCCATTCATTCATAAAGAGGAGGTACGGAGGCAGATAAGCGATATGCTCGATCAGGGAATAATCCGCCCTAGTTATTCCCCATGGAGCTCCCCTGTTTGGATTGTTCCAAAGAAACGGGATGCTTCAGGAAAACGAAAGTGGAGGTTAGTCAAAGACTACCGTAAACTTAACGAGAAGACGATCGGCGATCGGTACCCATTACCCAACATAGCGGAGCTTCTCGAAAAACTAGGAAAATCTTTATACTACACCACCCTTGACCTTGCAAGCGGGTTCCATCAAATAGAGATGGATACCAGTGACATAAAGAAGACCGCTTTTACAGTGGAAGGAGGTCACTACGAATACGTGAGAATGCCATTTGGCCTGAAAAATGCTCCATCCACATTTCAGCGAGTGATGGACAACGTACTTGGTGACCTTCAAGGGAAAGTTTGCCTAGTTTACCTTGATTATATCATCATCTTTTCCAATTCACTTGAGGAACATAAAATCAATTTGCGACGAGTCTTCCAAAGGTTGCGAGAAGCAAACTTCAAAATACAACTCGATAAATGCGAATTTCTTCATAAAGACATATCCTTCTTGGGTCATGTGATCACACCCAAAGGAGTAAAACCCAACCCTGATAAAATCAGAGCGATCAAAGGTTTCCCTATTCCTTAAACTACTAATGAAATTAAAGCATTTCTTGGCCTCCTTGGATGTTATCGAAAATTCATACAAAACTTTGCTCGTCTCACTAAACCTTTAACAGAATGCTTAAAAAAGGGTAGAATAATAGAGTTTAATGATCGTTTTTTAACAGCGTTCAATACGTGCAAAAATATCTTGATGAACGACCCCATACTGCAATACCCCGACTTTACTAAGCCGTTTATCCTGACCACGGATGCTAGCAACTTTGCGATAGGAGCCATACTATCGCAGGGCATAATTGGCAGTGATTTACCAGTATGTTATGCTAGCCGTACTTTAACAGATTCAGAGATTAACTTTTCTTTGGTAGAAAAGGAGCTACTGGCGATTGTATGATTTTCCGTAATAAACAACGACGTACGTTCCGACTACCAATATTTACCGAGGAGAACATTACCAAAATCTTCAAGGAGTACTTAGCCCCAAATAAAACTACAGCAATAATGACCGACGACAACACTTTCAAACTAGTCCAACACGTTTACACTAAGTACTTTTCAAACTCCAAAGTTTTCAAATTACTTAGGTGTACACATATACTTACAGACGTAACATAAGAGGACGAAAAAGATAGATTAATTAACGAATACCACATGAACAACAACCATAGAGGTATAAACGAGACTGTACTGCATCTAAAACGAACATACTATTTCCCGTTTTTGAAGAATAAAGTCATAAGAACAATAAATAATTGTAATACTTGTCAGATCCAAAAATATGATAGGATCCCACCTAAAATAAAATACCAAATAACAGAAAGCCCTTTTAAACCGCTAAACGTAGTTCATATCGATGTCTATACAATCGACGGTCACCCCGTTATGACACTTATTGACCGGTTTTCTAGATTTGCTTGCGCTCACACACTTGAAACAAAAAACACCTTGAACCTTGTGAAATCCATGAGAGACTTCATCAGCCATCATGGCATCCCAAAGAAAGTAATCGCTGATCAAGGTTCTGAAATGATAGCAAACATTTTCAAAGACTTTTGTAAACAATACAATATTAACCTCCATTTCACATCCTTCCAGCAAACAAGCAGTAACTCGTTTGTAGAAAGATTACACTCCACACTAACAGAAACATACAGAATTACCCTTCAAAAAGGAAGGAAAATCACTTCGATCGAGACCATACCGACATCCTTAACGAAACTATAGTCACATATAACAATGCAATTCATTGTGCAACCAAACTCACCCCTCACGAACTTACTGGTAGGACACATATTTTCGATAGAGAAATTACTTTCAATGATGAACATGATTTTCTCAGGGTTAAACGAGTTTAGGTCCGAGCTATACCCCAAGACTAAGGAGTTGGTTGACGAAATGGCAAAGAAAAACCTAGACAAATTAAATACAAACCGTGAAGAACCCCCTGAAATAGCAGAAAATAAAATAGTATTTAGGAAAGAATGTAGGAGAAACAAAATTATCCCCAGATTTAGTAAGCACAAAATTATTAAAAACAATAAAGTCACAGTTATCACAACTAGAAACTAAAAACTGCACAAATCTAAATTAAAACGGAAACGGAAATTTCAGGACAACGAGCGGACAGAGTCTGGAAATACAAGACCTGAGAAACAACCAAGGACTCCTACCGATTCGACTGGAACCAGCACGATTAATCACGACGCACAGCAATCTACTACACATAATCCGACTTAACGCATACGAGATACAGAACTCATTGACACACTTCGACAAAATTTAGGAACTTAACGGCATGGTTCAAACAACCAAATTTAAACTCCAAGAAACCCAACAAAAACTCAACGGGATATCCCCTAGAAGACGAAATAAGAGAGGGTTGGTAAACGGGTTTGGTACAATCATTAAATTCATTACCGGTAACATGGATGCTAACGACGCAGATCACTTAAATAATGAAATTCAAAATATCCTCACTAATGAACCCAAATTCAAAGGCCAAATTGATTCCCAGATATTACTTAACCACAGAATGATACAAGGTTTTGAAAACATTACAAAGCACATTAACACACAACAAGCAGTCATAAACCAATACATGGAAAAAATCATAGGTTCCGTGAAAAATCAAATTAATAGGGTCGAACACTTGTTCCAACAATTACAGTATCTGAATCAAATTGACTATAATATCGAAATTTTAAACAATCATATAGCTAACATCGTAGAACCAATAATTCTAGCAAAACTAAATGTCATACCAAAACAGATACTAAATGGTAACGAACTTAATAAAATCCACAAAATATTAGCAAAACAAGGATTCCAAACTAATAATCAGGAAACAATTTATGAACTTTTAGAGATGCAAGCATATTACAATAATTCAAACATAATTTTCAACATAAAAATCCCCATATTATCCAGCGAAGAGTACTCCCTATTTCATATCATACCACTTCCAATTGAAAACAAGTTGGGTAAACAGACCTACGCTCATGTCAGAAGGGTTTTGTAAATTGTCAAAATATAGTCGCCAGATCGAATCAAATCAAGAAACATGTCAAAGACGATTCTATTGGAGAAAATATGAAATACGAAGATCATACTATTATTAACAAAGTTGAACGGATTTCGACTTCTGAGGTTCTTAGAATTGTCATTCTCATAAATATCTCCCTTGATAATTATTTCAGATGTCCATCCGCGACGGAGAAAACACATTTTTCATGTATTTCCCCCCTGTGCCCCCACTGAAGCAAAAATTGACAGTTTAACAACTGTTTTGAAAAGCTCCCATGAAAACTTTTATTTCATACTCTTATCGGCTACGTTTGATGAATTTTTTTTCAGGGGCCACTCTCCTGTACTGTTATCATCGATTAATGGCCAATTTTTTCGAATCCTAGAATGGTTACAAAACCCGTTTTCTAGGAGCTCTCTCCCACCTCCTTGTCTTGTTTCACTTATGAGCATTAATTGTAGATACTCATCTTCAGTCATTCATTAAATTGAATCAAGTGTTCAAAGCATGCACCTTAAACGTTGAAGTTGGGAAAAAATAACTCAAAATTATTCAATCTTTGCATTTAAAACAGCCACTATTTTGTTTTACGATTACTGATACCACTAGCTGAACCGATTCTCAAAGATATACATGACACCTATCATTCCTGAAATTTTCATGCAAACCCTAGCAAAACTGTAGTGTCTGAGTCGGTAAAAAGCGCATGTTGTTCCATAGCCATATGTTGCCATAGTAATAAATGCAGCGCATATTGTTCCATAGTAATACAGGAAAATTCAAACCGCTATAACATCGCTAATTATGATTCAATCTTTATGAAACTTTCAGAATAGATCAATCTTATAAATGGACATCCACGTACTGAATTTCATTGAATTTAAGGGTACCGTTAAGATTTTATTCAAGAAAACATGAAATCGATAAATCATACTATTACTAACAAAGTTGAGCGAATTGCGACTTCTAATGTATTTGTTGTTGTTGTACTTACCAAGGCCTAAATTCTTGATTTTTTTCAGATTTTTCGGATCACAGGTGTCCAATCGCGAGTGGGGGGGACACAAATTTTTCGTATATTTCCCCTCCCTGTGCACCCCCGAAGCAAATTTTGCCAAACGAAGACCTGTTTTGGAAAGTTCGCATCAAGACCTTTCATTTGATACCCATATCGGCTACCTTCAATGATATTTTTTGTTTGGGGGGTCACTCTCCTATATGGGGAGAACCCCTTTAAATACCTTATAAAATTTTTTTGTAGTTGAACCTTGAAGAGATCACCACTTTACACCTCCACACAAAATTTGATGTTTCTAGCTTAAGTAGTTCCCGAGAAAAACTGCTGTGACACACGGACGGACGGACAGACGGACAGACTGGTCGCGAAACTAATAGGGTTTTGCAAAATTATTTTACAAAACCCTAAAAACCAAAATAATACCTACCAAACCATATCTGATCCTTAATCCAACTGATATACGACAATTCGACGAGATATGCCAACAAGCCGAAAGTACATTTTTCTGCCGTAAACCTTCCCATCGAAATATTAAAAATGCCGAATGCATCCGAAACATTATTAACAACAAACCTTCAAATTGCGAATTAGCCCTGAGGAACGAATATTCGGATATATTTCAACCAGAGGACAACCATATCCTCCTGATAAACGTTCCGAGCACCCCCATGAACTCCACGTGTGGAGTTGGAACGCAAAGCGTCACAGGGACGGGCCTTATAAAATTTGAAAATTGCGAGGTGCAGATAGATGGGATTGCCTGCGATGCTACCCCAAAACTCTTTTGGGACGAGATCCAAATTTACCCAGTCCTCTATAACAATATTAACTTTACCGCCTCGAAAGAGCTTTTTCCTGTACACTTTCAGAAACTTGAAGGCTACAACTTTGATGCGAAGGAAGACGTCAAACTTCTTTGGTCAAGCCTAGAAACAAGGACGCAATCAATAATAGCTATACTCACCATCCTTGGGATCATCAAAAAACTACGCATAAATCAGGAAGCTACAACAACAGGATCCTCAGCCACTCCTACTACAGGTCCCTCAGCCGCTCCTACACCGGGACCTGCAAAGCACGTCTGCACTAGTTTATCCTCCGATGATTCTTTGTCCGTCTCGTGTATTCAGACTGTGCAGTCGTGTGGCGCTCATATTTATAGTAAGCCTACAAAGTCAGTGATTTTTTGTTCCACTTGCGTTTGTTACTGTTGTTTATATACCTGTTGATTTAGTGTTACGTCTTTTATAATAACCAATAACGATCGAAGGCTTTTATACATAAATTGAATCCAAAATGTTCTAGAAAAGCGTTGCATACTCAGGAAGGCCAAATAAAAATTGGTGGAAGATGCTCTGTGGTTGCGGTTCGTTCAAGAACAAAGACAAGAAATGCCATTAGGTGGACCAATCCGCAAAGAAAAGGCTATGATCTTACACTCAAAGCTTCAACCAGAAGAGGCGTTCGTGGCTAGTGAGGGATGCCCTTTCGTTGGAAAAAGAGACAGGGAGCTCATTTTATTGGAGTTTGTGGTGAGAAGCTGTCAGCAAACCCAACAGCGGCCCCCGATTTTTCTGCAAGATTTTTAAAAATAATTGATGATGAAAACTAGAGCCTAGAGCAAATATACAACATCAACGAAACTGAGTTAAATTTTAAACTCCTGCCTAGAAAAACCTCTGCCAGTAAAGTCTTGGAAGAAACTTGGGCCAAATATAGAAGACAAGCTTGATCAAGAAAACACAACAGTAGATAAGCTAAACAACATTCTTGTTAACTGTGGTCTCATTGTTGAAGAAGATGTTTTGGAGTGGATCAACTTTAAAAAGGAGCTAGACAACGAGGTTTTGAACGATGGCAAAATCGCCAGGAAAATGAAATGGATAACGACGCAGATGCTGCTGATATTAAAAAGGAAGATAAAGAAAATAAAATGAACTATGTTGGCAGCTTCTTACAAAGAACAGCAAAAAGAAGCGTGACTTTGCGCATAAAAAATCATTAGAAAAGAAAGTTCAGAAAATAATAACAGATTTTTTTAAGTTCTTAACAAGCTATACCATAATGTAAAATTTTTAAATTTTATTTTATCTTTTTAGGGTTTTTTAAAATAATTTTACTAAACCCTACTAAAATCGCATCCTGTCTGTTCGTCACTGCACTTTTTCTCGCAAACTACTTAAGCTAGAAACATCAAATTTTGTATGCAGTTGTTAAGTGGTGCTCTCTTCAAAGTTAAACTTCAAAAAAAATTTATAAGGTATTGAAGGGGGGTCTAGCCATATAGAGAAGAGGCCCACTAAAAAAAATTTCATCAAAGGTAGCCGGAATGGGTATCAAATGAAAGGTCTTAAACTGATACGTTTTGCTTCGAGGGGGCACAAGGAGGTGAAATACATGAAAAATGTGTGTCCCCCCTCGCGATTGGACACCTGTAATCCGACAAATCTGAAAAAAAAATATGAAGGTAGGTGCTTATGAGTACAACATCAACAAATACCTTAGATGTGAAAGTTCGCTGAACTTTGTTAATAATAGTATGATATTCGAATTTCACATTTTTCCCAATAAAATCGTATAGGTACCCTTAAACTTAACAAAGTTCGACATTTGACTTATCCTACAAAAGGTCCTTAAAGTTTGTAAGTTTGATGAAAATCGAATGATATACACGGAAGTTATAGCCATTTGAAATTTCTCCAATTATAACAACAAAAACACATGATTTTATGGACTTTCCATCGAATCTGTCACTCCAGTTTTGGTTTGCTCTTCTCGAAATTTTCAATTAAGGTCAATACTATTAATAATTTTGGGAATACATGATTTGAGTGATTTTTGCTAGTTTACATCAAAATGACGACCGTTGAAAAAAGAAAAACAATGGATTTTCTTTTAAACGTGCACATCTCTTTGATACATTTCTTGACTTTATTCGTTGCTGGTGACTGCATTTCTGGGAAGTTGAGTACGAAACCTTTCTGACATGAGTGAAGGTCTGTCTACCCAACTTGCTTTACCTTTTATCTTTTAATGTGTGTTAAATTTAGTGTCGCGTGTTATGGTTCGCGGCCAATTATTTTAATATTTTGGGAAAGTGAAAACGCAATGTCTTTTAAATTAAATCAAAAGAGTTTATTCAATTACTTAAGAAATGCTAAATCACTTATTTAACTATTTCACAATTTTAATTTTCACTATTAACAGTCTAACTTCCACTTGTCCATAAATTTCTATCGCAATTGTCTTCTAAAAATCACTTCACACCCAAACAATCAATATCGCTGGTACTTCGCGCACCACTATGTCACAGTTTTCTATCGCGGTTGTAATGAATCTCCCCATTCATTCAGCTTGCCTTTATATAGGGTCTCTAGTCATTCAACCCAGTTCTCGTACATTGGCGAATTAGAGGGAACATTCGAGCATCGTGAATGAATGGAGCAGTGGCTCACTTTCAGATGTTGATGCTTGGTGGGTTTTCGAGTACGTTCGTTTTGTTGATCATGACTATTGGGTTTTCGAGTACGTTCGTGTTGTTAATCATGATCTTCTTAACAATTGCGGCAGTAACTCGCAAAATTATTCGTGCATGTAAAAATATGTTAGAGTGTTACCCTGTGTTGTACTCTACTGTATGTGCAGGTATTTTGTGTATGTTATACTTCCCTTCATGCATCGATTCACAACATATATGCACAGTATCACTGTTTTATTAGTGAGTAGAACTTTAAAATCAGTTTAGTAGTTATATCTGTATTGGTAATGTCTGGGAACGTTGATTTTATGGTTACTTTTGTTGAAAAACGATTCTTACAAACAACGAATGGGCATTTTTTAGATAGGCAGTTTGGCCACTTTTAAGTTCGGCCTAGGGTCCGGTCCTGTGGTACTCGAACTAACGGGAGTCTACTGTATACAGATTCCATAAATTGAGTTCGAAAAATTAGATCCTGGTTATTATGTATTTAAATTCACCGCCATTTTGTTTCGAGTGTTTTGACCCTGTTGCATGAACAGTCATGATAACACATCAATATTACAAACCGTTTTTAAAGTTTTTATCAAAATTCCTAGATATTCGTAGTGTCTAGGTCCGTTGCAAACATTTATGTCCCAAGTGTTGCGTGTTAATCATCGTCATTAAAAATTACCAGAGAACTTTTCCTAAAGCTTGACAGCGAAGCGAAACTAGTAGGGCTACAAATCAATGAAAATAAAACAAAGCTCATGATGCAGTCCAAGAAAAATACCTTAAAGACACAAAATATCACACTTGATGAATACCGTATCGAAACTGTGAGCGAATTTGTGTATCTAGTCTCCAAAATAATGAGAACCGGTAATGAAAGAGACGAAATACGCCGAAGAATACAGCTTGCAAATAAAATAATTATTCAGTATTGACGATCTTGAAGACCAGTTGAATACACAGGAAAACAAAGCTCCAAGCATTCAAACGTGTTATAAGATCTGTGTTATGCTAACCCAAGCATCCGCAAATATGTATATTGAACGCCTTTGAGCAACGGATCTTGAGACGAATAATCGGAGCGAAGCTAGACGGGAACCAATGGAAAATTCGATACAACCATGAGCTGTTTGAAATTTTTAACGAACCGGAGGTCTCAACGATCATGAGACTGCGGAAACTGCAATGGGGTGGCCACATGAATCGTATGGATGAAAAAAGGACACCGAAAAAGGTATTTGTTGGGAGAACTGAAGGCCGGAGACCAGTGGAGAACCCGAGGAAACGCTGGTCTGACTCGGTCAACGAAGACAGTTCATCGCTGCTCGGATTTTGAAATTGGATGACGCGGTCAGTGGACCGGGACAGTTGGAGGCGCTATTTACAGCAAACGAAGGCCGGAGTTGGGTCATTATGTTTGCGATGTAAGGAGCTCACATATCAGGATCTGCTGACCAATAGCTGCGAAACGTAGGCAAGATATGATATCCTATCACATAGTTCGTCCCTAGGAAAGCCTTCACCTCTGCGCTAGTGAGAACGAAACGTCTTCCATTTTGATATGATATCATTTTGATTCAGGAACAATAATTTTGTCAACTAGCCCATCAAAATTTGTCAATGCATTGAACATTTTTATGAGAGTGAAAGATGAGGTAATAGCTCTATCTAAAATATTTATTTTGCCCTGGTTGTATCCTTTTTGATCAAGGAACGGAGGCGGAACGTAGGAATTGTTCTTCCGATTGAAAGGCAATGTAAAATTTTTATGATTTGCCTCCTTGATTTCTTCCTGTCGTTGTGTTCCGATCTCTAGATTTCCGTTAACATTTGGTGAAATACTGGATTCAATCACAATAGTGGAGACACCTCCATCAATGTTTTGTTCCAAAAACTGTTGATCTTCCTTGTTTAATGTTAATCCATCCTTGTCATCACTATTGTCAACCACTAAAAGCTTGAAAATCTCACTATCCGTTAATGCAAACCCTCTGTTTCTTCTCGTTGACATATTCTGAAATAAATGAAACTAACTTCGAACTATATTTCAGAAAAAATACTTCTATAAACACAGAAACCATCGCAAAAACAGGTATTTAGTCAAGTTCTGAAGTATCATCAAAAGACTCTGTTCGCGCATACTGGGACAGCCGTGTCCCTTTACAATTCAGGAGCTTGCAGCAAAAGGAGGCAAGTCCAAATTTCAAAACTGTTGGGTATCAAAGAAAAACGTTTTAAAAATGGAATATTACATTCATGTTTTGGAGCTAATGATATCAAATAATATGAACATTTTTACATATATTACTAAAATTTTTAAGATGTACAAATAAGTTTAAGGATTACTACGATTTTTTTAAGTTTGGATCTGCCTCTGTTTTGCACCAAAGTTCAAAAGAAATACTACCCTATATAGTACAATGGATACACATAAATGTAACGTTTTTTTTTAAATTCAAGAACTATTACTCAGCACGTTGGAGATAACACAATTTAAACAAAAACAAACAAGTGCTTAACAAAAATTTTAAATTTAGAAAATCAAATTCAGCTTGATCTTTGTCATCTTCGCTAGAAATGTCATCATTCGTTCCAACAGCTTCACTTTAAGGACGTTGTAAAAATATAGTTTATTTGATGGAACATAGTTCTTTACCAGCTGCATAATATCTTTGTACTTAGCCGTTTTCAATGGCAATGCACTGTCATACAGCTGTTGCTGAGGCAGAACCGATAAGATGGCTTGTGCAGGTACATTTCTCATTAAGGAAAAATTATAAAATATAGGCGTTCCAGTAGTAATACTAACTGTAATACTTTGAATGTGGTCGTTATTGTATTCAAAAATTCGATATTGAGGTATTTTGAACCGTATCTTCTCTACATTTGTTATAGCTTTTTTTAAATGACTTTCAAAACGCTTACTAAAGTTGAATATCATGTTTGAATCCGCATTCACAACCTTAAAATTTTTAGAGACTTGCTTAATGCAATCGGGATATTCAGAAGTTGTAAAAATGTAGCCTTTCTTTCTATTGACCTTCTCTATAATGCCAAAACACCGGACACATGGCAAAAAGCTGTGTCCTGGTTCACGAAATCGATGAACAATCTTCTCAATAGATGAACATCTCAAAAGAGTATACAGATACTGATCTAATGTCGAGTTCTTATTTTGTGCTGCTGCATTATCCGAGAATAAATACAATATTTTGACTGTTCTTGGTAAAATGTTATCTATGTAGTGATTTATGAAAGATACGACTTCGTTTGGTGACTTTCGAGCTATGGTTTCATCGTATAAATAAAAATGAGCGATACCTGTTTTTGCTGAGTGGATACAAAAGTTATATGCCCAAAGCTGACGTTTGGAAAATGCTTCGCCTGCTGAAATTTTAGGTCATTGCATGTTCTGCTGATAGTGGAAAGTTAACACCTCACACTCGTCAAGAAATAGCAAGTTGACTCTTCTCTTTTAAATCAACAAAAAACGTTTCAGCTTTGGCTTGTTCGAGATTCTTTTCTACCTGTATTTGTCGAAATTCATCCGTATCTAATGTCTTATCTTTTAATTTGTTATTCAACGTGTCGCATTTCTTGCATGTATCTAAATGTGGTGATCCAAAGCTGTATTTGAAATTTTGTTTGAAGTATCTGTAGTAAAAATCAAATGATATTATTGGCTTAGCAGATGCTTCGAGACTAGGCTCATTCTGCTTCAAATCATAATACAATCACTAACAAGCACGGTCAGTTCATACAAATTTCCGAATAACGGGACTTGCCGGTGCGTGAGATAGTATTTGTGACAGCGTGCACAGACAGGGCATGGGGAACATGTAACAAATTCGACGAAAGAAAAACAGGAAAGAACAGTCATCAGCTGACTGGTAAATACTTCGCATTGAAAGAAAAGAGAAGTCCGATAAACAACTGAACGATTTCTACGTTCAATTAAAAGAATGTTGTCAAAAGACAAACGTCAAAAGATGACGCTTTCATTAACTCAAGTTCCTGAAGTTTTAGGATGGATTTTAATCGCTTCAGCGGACAGAGTTGAATTAATTTATGCTGGTAGATTCCTAAATGGACTTGGATCGAGCATGGTTGGCGAACCAGCTCGAGTTTATACATCAGAAGTAACGCAACCACATCTGCGAGGCATGTTAAGTGCGCTGGCAGCGGTGTCTATTAGTTTCGGTGTACTTGTGCAGTATACCCTAGGATCCTTCATAATGTGGAAAATTCTAGCAATAACTTCGACCATGGTCCCAGCTGCTACATTTCTGTTACTGTTCTTCACACCCGAAACTCCCAACTATTTGGTAGCGCGCGGTAAAGCTGTTGAAGCTAGAAAAAGTTTGGAAAAACTTCGAGGATCTACGTGGAACGTGAATTAAATCGGAAGGCAAATGCTAATAAGTAAGCTAAAATATCAAATAATATGAAGATGATTAATTAATTCATTTTAAATGTTACAGCAAAGTGACGGCTAAGGAAAGATTGCCATTTTCTTCAGTCCAGTTACGCTAGTCCTTTTGGGATTTTAGTTCTTCATTTCATGATGTACCAATTCAGTGGTGTGAACGCTATCACATTCTATGCGGTTGAAATTTTCCGCGATTCTGGAACCACAATGAATACACACGTGCACCATAATGCTTCGAGCTATTCGTCTAGCATTTACTATAGTTGCTTGCATTCCTCTGCGAAGAATGGGACGAAGGCCGCTAACATTCATTTCGGGTAAGTGTCAATTAAATCAACACGAGGACATTATTTAATATTTTCGAATAACCTTATAGGAATCGGCTGTGGACTTTCAATGTTAGGGTTAGGTATCTACTTGTACATGAAACATAAGTGGGATACTGCTAATTCACCAGAACTCCCAACTGCAACCAGGTTCCCTGTAGTTTGTATCTTCATTTTCACAATCGCGTGCACACTCGGCTTCTTGGTCGTTCCTGGGTGATGATTGGAGAAATTTACCCACAAAATTTCGGGGCATTGTTGGTGGCTTCACTACATGCAGTGCACTTATATTTATATTCGTCGTTGTCAAAACATATCCTTCCTTAACTCACGCAATATATCGCCATGGTACATTTATTTTATATGATTCTATTTCATTAGTAGGTAAGTCATCATGAATAATGAAAACAAAAAGCGGAATTCATTAAAAATTGTCTTTAACTTTTAGGAATTATATTGTTCTACTTCTGCCTGCCAGACACCAAGGGACACACTCTACA
The DNA here is from genome assembly GCA_963969285.1 of Odontomyia ornata. Lineage (NCBI taxonomy): Eukaryota > Metazoa > Arthropoda > Insecta > Diptera > Stratiomyidae > Odontomyia > Odontomyia ornata. The sequence continues at coordinate 144,933,780 of OZ017738.1, forward strand.
AGAAATCGAAGATTACTTCTCCGGTCAAATTAAAACTCTCAAGAAGGAGAAGCCAAAGAAAGGTGAAAGTGCTCCTCCTCTACTAGAAAAGAAGTAAATTATGTAAATGAGAAAATTAACATACATTCAGTTAGGAATCTAAGAGAACACTTAAGTACCTTGTAATGTTAAAACTTAAGCGAAAATTCCATGTGATATCTTCTTAAATGTTTATCTTTGTATGTTAAAGACACAAGTTTTCTTATTTAAACTCGTTGTTAGTGAAAGCAAATGTACTCAGTTCTCTTGTGACACTCTTAAAGGGACAAATAATAGCGTTATATATTGTTTATAGCTAATTGTTAAATGAAAACTAGATAAGGTTCTTATAGACAGTATTAAAATGATACACAAATGTTACAATACATAGGTAAATATGTATATGAAATATTATGAAATTGAGTCAGCCGTCAAAGAATGAAAGCTTCTGAAGCACCTCACTTTAATGTGCCACTTATAAAAGTAATATCATCGATAATTATAGCTTGTTGAAAGAACGCGTTAACAGTTAGGGGAACATTTTTCTAGAAATATAAGAAACTATTTCCCTTTGTATCAAAATAAAATCTAAAAATTCAATGTGTTTATTTCTTCAAGTACGATCCTCCTTTTCCTGCTAATCAATGCACTACCAAGTCTCTATGAAGTTAAAACTTAATAAATAAGCCTCATTACAAAAAAGACAGCCAAACCACCTATTTGAGTTAACGGCTACGAATCGAGGGCACCGAAAATACAGGGTTTTCCAATAAGAGGCGTTATTTTGATATTAAAAGAAAAATGCAATTTTTTAATATAAATGATCGGATGTTTATTTCATTATGAAGAGTTAGGTATGCCGTTAATAGTGGAAAATAATATCAGGCAAATGCCCACCACGACCACGCTTACAGGACCATATCCTTTTCATGAAATTTTCCATAACCAAATCACAAAGTGGCTGCCCTATGTCGTCGATAGCCTCACGAATTCCATCTTTGAGGTCATGAATCACCGCTAGGCTGTTGGCGTATACCTTCTCTTTCACGTGGCCCCATTGAATGTAGTCGCAAGGTGTTACGTGGTATGGTCCGATGGAAGCCGGAACAATTTTCTATATTCATTTTAATTACAATGCACGCTTTATTTTTCATTGCTCTTAAATGAACAGATTACAAAATCACATTCCCGCCAAAAAACTCAGCTGTGTTATCAATCTGGCAATAATATCTTTCGTTAAGCAACAAAATTTGCTAATCTGGTAACACGAAAATGGCTAAATTTCAACGCACACAACTATAATTTCCCGCTTCACGTACAAACCCATACAAACGCAAGCGCGGGCAAACTTACTAACACAATTTCACATATGGGCCGCAGCTCTACCTAACTCTCTTTCGCTAAAGGGCAAAAGCCATTTATTTTCAGTCCTTTCTTGTCTCCATTTTACATTGCCCCATCAATTTTTGTTGTTGTAATTATTGACATCCAAGAGTGACCATACTTGTTAGTTATTGTATTATGCTTCAAATATAAATCGTACATCCTCTTAACATTTAATTCACGTGATAGATAATAACGAGAGCTTTTATTTCTGCTGTAGTGAGACTCGCATCGAGGAAAACTTCTAATGTGAGAGTCAACTTTGTAAACCCAATCACTTGAAATACGATTTGGTCGATTTTGATGTTTTTCACGCTTCGATTTAGCTATTATATTTACAGTAGGGTCACAATACTCCTTAGAAATATTGTCTACTTGCTTTTTAGTGATTCCATGGATAGATGCAAAGCCATTTCAAAAAACATGTATGTTTCTATTTCTAAATACTTGTAGTAATCGAGCAGGTAAGGTTCATGAAGACACGGAAATAAAGGAATTGCAAACGAAATATAGTTCGATTTCTCCAAGCGATGTGAAAACTTTCGATGATTGGCCGCTTTCCCCTAAAACCAAGCAAGGATTAAAAGCATGCAATCATAAAGTACCGACTGATACTCAACGTGAAAGTATTGGCCATGCATTACAAGGTCGTGATGTATTAGGTGCTGCGGTGGACGACATATTCATACAAAAGCTGAACGGGAACTAGTTGAATTCCTCACAGAAAAAATAGTTGCTGAACGTAAAGCTCAGAAGATCAAAACAGTTCCAACTGAACTTGATGTCCATTAAAACTGGACGGTGCTGAAGTAGAATTGATTAAGCAAACAGATAAAGAGAAAATCTTGATTTCCTTCAACGTTAACCATACCGTCGATTCTGAAGATGATTCGGAAACTGATTCAACCTCAGACAAGGGTGACTTTGCTGAAATGAAGAGCTGTCCACAATTTGAAATAGACATAGTCAAAGGTGATACAACACTATCCTTCACATGTTCATATTTACAAGGCCAAGCACAAGAAGGAGAATATGATGACGTGTTTCGAATTGACGAGTTAACAATTTTCAAAGGAGAATCGGGCGATAAAATTTAAGCCGCCACTGGAGACGTTCTGGATGGCTATTTATATGACCTTCTCATGAACTTACTTGAAGAGAAAGGAGTTAGCAATGAATTCGTCGAAAATTTTTTTAGTAAGAATATTATTATATTGAACTAACAACATTACTTTGATTCAATTATATTGATATTTTCCCTTGAATTTTAAAAACTATTTAAATTATAAATTATAAAAAAACAAAAATAAAATGAACTGATACCCTTACCCTTCGGTCTTTCCATTACATTGGATTTGACCGGGTATAGGACCCGGTACGGTGGCAGGCTCTCCTCATAAAACATGAGCCAGCCGCCGGGTACATTATAATCTTCTTTGTTTCATGTGACGTCGCGGGTTGAGTGGCCCAAGCTGAGTGCCTCTTTATGGCATCATCGGGGTACTTTTCTTCTGATGGGAAGACTTATGCAAGTTAAGTTGTATGAGTTTTCCACTCAGAAGAGAAATACCTGGCCACTGCAACAAATATGGATTTTAATCCGGTTGGGTGGGTGCGCAGGGGCTCCATCACCACCCGGTTGCCCTTCTCTCATTTGTGGGCCATGAGCCTCTCCGGGTAAGGACGAGGTCACCCTTTTTCCACTTCTTTTTACTTGTTACTCTTGTTCCTTGAACAAGTCAGTCCCTTGAGTAGTTACCTACACTTTTTGCGACGTCGGTCGTCTTATTTGTGTTGGACCCCAAGAAATTCGTGAGTGTGAAATTTTTTGTAGTGGGTCCTTGTGCTGGGGGAATGAACCCGCCCCACGACACCGCAATGCTAGCCTGCCAGCGCATTCACGCGTCCCCAGACAAGGGCATTCTCGGCAGATATCTCCATCTTCTTCTGCCGAGGCAGCAAACCATCGCTGCAGTCCTTTACGGACATTTGAAACTTAATATTCACTATATACTTATCTGAACAACTCCATTTCTTCCTCGTACCAGTTTTTGGTCTTTCCCTTTCAACATTTCCAGTTTTAATAAGACTTCCTAATTATACGTTTTGCACATAAGTTTCTCCCGATTCGCATTTCTTCATTAATTTGAACAAAACATTTATACTTTTTGCAATAGCAACCCGGTCCTGTTTTTCTTTTTTCCTTTTTCGTGGCCTTTATAGTTTAAATAACTTTTCCCAGTAGCAATAGCCTTCTTTGTAACATTGCGTTTCCATTGTGAAATATTTGCAGCTTTTCTTTTTTTTTAAATAACACCACTCCTTGACGAGCATGGATGATTTACATCAGATTCGTCCAAAATATTCAAACCTTTATCGTAGTCTGCACTAGTTTGGTTTTGGAATGTTGATAAATCACGATCACATCTATCACCACTTGTCATGTTCAGGAGGGTGGTAAATATCAGATGATCCACTAGTTAACGGCTCGGACTCACTCATTTTACGCACACTTGACACATTCAAAGTATATATAAAATACAAAACAAAAAGTACATCCGTTTAGGCCGAGCTCGAAGCATGTTCTGTATTGGCACAGATGAGGCAATCAAATCGTTTGTTGCAAAAGGGAGGCAGGTCCGGATCCGCTGCCTTCTTGCACCAAACGGAATAGGGTGGCACATACTAATTTTGTTACAGTGCACTTGTTTTTAATCGAATCTGCCCCGTTCATGCATCAAACGATAACCTTATTTTTTTTTAACTTGTAGGCTAAAACACCGGCAAATGATAAAAATTTGGATCTGCCTCCCTTTTGCTGCAAAGTCATCAATTATTCTCAAGAACTATCATATTTAGTTGCCAAAACATTCGAAATATACATACAACATACAGAAAACTTACCAAAGCGTATATACACTAAACGCTTCTCGATATAAAACTCGCTAATTATTTTAAAAATCAGAACAAACTTATAGTCGACTTAAAAACTGACAGATGTGCGCCAATACTTTTTATATCGAATCAGTTTCTTTTTGGTGCTGCCAATGTGAATATATTAGAGCATTCTATTGAGTTTGTGAAAAATAACTTACAAATTGATTTGATTGAATAAGTTCAGCATAAAATTGAATATAATAGAGGGGACAAATGTGTCCCATATGCATGAAAGAGTTAAAACAAGCCTTAATTCATTTCCTGAAAAAACTGGAGCTGTTATGAATTTACAAAGAGAACGCGGACAGAATTTTTACGAAAATTTAGGTATGCTGTATGAAATTTGCAAAATTAAGAAATCGGTGGTTGTGGGGTCATACCTGTGGGTATTATAATTATGGGGGAGATTGTGAAGTCATACCTATGGAATGACCCAAATAATTTTAAGTCGATCAAGTTCATAAGTTATTCAAGTTATAGTCTATTATTTTATTTATTTCCATAACTTTTCTTTGGGAAATTCAACTTATTTCAAAAACCATTAGTTACTATCAAAATGAAGGTATCAGTCATCTTTTATAGTAAAATAAAATCAACTTAGCTCGTTGAAAATCGCTTTCAATGCTTCAAAGTGCATGGGCTAGGCGGCGTATCAACAATACTTTGTTTTGAATAGAACTATAATTTTGGCACTTCTAGCAAGGTCGTCTCGGTAGTTATACCACAATTAGAATGTTGCTACGCATTCAAACATGTGTAGTACACTAATGTTGATTATTATTATTCATATGTGTATACATGTGTACAAATAAGCGCTAAAATTAACGTGAATTATTTCAGCAGAATTACAGGAACTGACCAACGAAAAGTGGCGGTATTTGTTTCAAATTGAACAATGCCACTCGAGTTAATGCGAAACCGGCAATGCACTTGAACCATGCAATAATTATTTATTATAAGATCAAAGATTGAGGCGTTCCTCGAAGCACCGTACAGATAATTGGAGTGTGAGGTGGAGTTGCTGAGCGACTTATTACCTTTGCAAAGAGCTTTACTATGAACATGTGTAAGCAGAAATCAATGCGTCTGTCTAGTTTCAATCAATCTCACGCTAAAGGAACTTTGTTGCTACTTCAAGGTCAATGTGATAATAGTAGATCAATAGAAGTTTATTGATTGTCGGTGAGTCACTGTTTGGAATTAAATATTTGGATTGTGTTGCTGAATGACTCGCATTTATCATGGATTGTTATTGTTATTCTATTGTGACACCAATTCAGTGATCAATCCTTCAGGTGTCTGAACATTATGCGATACTGGTTTGTTTAGACGTGAAAAATACCAATTCAAATAAATTTCAAAGAAATTACTACAAAGGAAGCATGTACGAGTTTCGAGCAATGTTTTACAAAGGTAAGCAATAATTTCATTGAAAAATAGGGGGCTTATTGTTTTTGATACAGCAGGGACCAGCGACCTCAGGCAAATTGCCGATTGTACACATTATTCTATAAGCCTAATGTAATCTTTCATGAGCCAAAAGAACCTCGAGAAGAGCGTTCGATCAAATTTCTGGGACTTATGAGGTAATGCCAATACCTTGCTTGATGCGTTTATCATATTTAACACGAGCAGCACCGGTGGTGCCAGCAATGATGCCTATGGATAGAGAGTACTAACCACAGGTATAAGTACTTTTTCCTGATTAGCGAAATGAGAAAATATACTGATACTTAATCTATGTGCAAAAAGGAAAGCTTTCCCAAATGCCGAATATGCTTTAAACTTAAATGTTTGATATTACGTTAGAGAGCAGCTTGAGTTTATAATTAAAGATCACATTTGAAATGGCGGATGAGTGGCTCAAAGTTATCAAGGCTGTCAGGACGTCGCAATTGATGTTTATTTGCATCATTTTTCACCTTCTTCAAACATTTTCATCAAATTCAAATATCCATTATTGATTCAATAATTATAAATTTCATAAAAATGTAAACCATAATAATAATCAAAAATTGTATGGCCTACGTGCCACTATAAATTCAAACAATTTTGAGTGAAAAAATGAGTCAAAGAAAAACAGTATCAAATTTTATCAAATAAAATCCCTAAATATTATTGATCAATTTGAATCAAGGACAAAAAATTTATATATTATACAAAAGACACAACAAAATAGTCAACACTCAGCTTATGTCCAAATAAATTCTAATCTAGCTCAAGTAAAATTCAATCAGAAAAGTTTTTCTTATCTTACCTAAAGTAAACGTTAAAACTTATAGGTTATCCTGATATAATACACATCACAATAAACCTAATGTTGTAACTTACCCCTAATTATTAACGCAAGATTAAGTTCAGCCGCTTGGTCTTTCCAAAGTCTTCTAAACGGATGGATGCTAGAAACTTACTCAGATCGGCGAGGGTGTCGGTCGTGATTTGGATATGATTAGAATATTGTTGGAGCTTCATTCAAAATTCAGCCACTATCAAGATTTGAAAATGATGAAAGTATTTATATATTTCACAAATTACGCCACTCTAAAAATATCTTCAAGTTATCATTCAAAATTAAAACTTCCAAAATGCTACCGGATTCCAAAAAAACATTTCCTTGGTCGTTAAAATATTTTACTTTAGCAAAAATTCTTTCCCAGAATCTCTAAAATACACTACTGTACAAAACCTCAAACTATGCTGCCATACTCATTTACAGGGTTTTCCAATAAGAGGTGTTATTTTGATATTTAAAAAAGCCATTTTTAAGGCCTTTATTAAAAATTTTTTTTACAAAGACCTACTAGTTTTGTGACCTGTCTGGCCATCTTTCCGTCTGCATGTCCGTCCGTGCGTCACAACTAATTTCCCCAGAAACAATACAAGCTAGAATGCTCAAACCTGTGAAAAGGTCAGAAGTGATAGTCTCTCAAAATTAAAGGTCTTACCAAAAATTTAAAATTTTTTTAAGGGGGGTCTCCCCCCTAATACCGAATTAGCCCTTAAAATTTTTTTAACCAAAGGTAGTCGAGTGGGGTATCAAATGAAAGGTCTTGATTAGGAATTTTATAATCTGAAATAAAAAAGTCATTTTATGAATTAGGGGGTCCAGGGGAAGGCAAAATGCACCTTTTGCTTATCAAATGTCAAAAAATGACAGTTTCAAAAGTGAAATCTACCGAAATAGTGTGCAACTCAAAATAACACCTCTTATTGGAAAACCCTTTACTACGCATCTCTAGCTCAAAGCTTTCCTTCTCATTCGCTTTTTTAGGGTTTTGTAAAATAATTTTACAAAACCCTTCTAAAATCGCGTCCTGTCTGTCCGTCTGTCCGTCTGTCTGTCCGTCCGTCCGTCCGTCCGTCCGTCCGTCCGTCCGTCCGTCCGTCCGTCCGTGTGTCACAGCAGTTTTTCTCGGAAACTACTTAAGCTAGAAACATCAAATTTTGTATGTAGGTGTAAAGTGGTGTTTTCTTCAAAGTTTGAATACAAAAAAAATTTTATAAGGTATTTAAGGGGGGTCTCCCCATATAGGGGAGTGACCCCCCGAAAAAAAAATTTCATTGAAGGTGGCCGATATGGGTATCAAACAAAAGGTCTTGATGAGAACTTTCCAAACCAGGTCTTTGTTTGGCAAAGTTTGCTTCGAGGGGCGCACAGGGAGGGGAAATACACGAAAAATTTGTGTCCCCCCCCCTCGCGATTGGACACCTGTGATCCGAAAAATCTGAAAAAAATCAGGAATGTAGGCCTTGGTGAGTACAACAACAACAAATACGCGAGAAGTCGCAATTCACTCAACTTTGTTAGTAATAGTATGATTTATCAATTTTATGTTTTCTTGAATAAAATCTTAACGGTACCCTTAAATTCTATGAAATTCAGTACATAGATGACTATTTATAAGGTTGATCTATCCTGAAAGTTTCATAAAGATTGAATCATATTAAGCGAAGTTATAGCGGTTTGAATTTTCCTGTATTACTATGGAACAATATGCGCTGCATTTATTACTATGGCAACATATGGCTATGGAACAACATGCGCTTTTTACCGACTCAGACACTACAGTTTTGCTAGGATTTGCATGAAAATTTCAGGAATGATAGGTGTCATGAATATCTTTGCGAATCGGTTCAGCTAGTGGTATCAGTAATCGTAAAACAAAATGGTGGCTGTTTTAAATGCGAAGATTGAATAATTTTGAGTTATTTTTTCCCAACTTCAACGTTTAAGGTGCATGCTTTGAACACTTGATTCAATTTAATGAATGACTGAAGATGAGTACCTTCAATTAATACTCATAAGCGAAGCAAGTCAAGGAGGCGGGAGAGAGCTCCTAGCAAAAGGGCTTTGTAACCATTCTAGGATTCGAAAAAATTGGCCATTAATCGATGATAACAGTACAGGAGAGTGGCTCCTGAAAATCAAAATTCATCAAACGTAGCCGGTATGAGTATGGAATGAAAGTTTTCATGGGAGCTTTTCAAAACAGTTGTTAAACTGTCAGTTTTTGCTTCAGTGGGGGCACACAGGGGGGAAATACATGAAAAATGTGTTTCCTCCCTGGCGAATGGATATCTGAAATAATTATCAAGGGAGATATTTATGAGTATAACAACAACAAAAATCTCAGAACACGAAATTCGTTCAACTTTGTTAATAATAGTATGATCTTCGAATTCCATATTTTCTCCAATAAAATCGTTTCTTGATTTTATTCGATCTGGTGACTGCATTTCGTAAATTGAATACAAAACCCTTCTGACATGACCGTAGGTCTGTTTACCCAACTTGTTTCTTCTTGTTTTCGAAAATTTAATTCATTGACCCTTTCAAGTTTACTCGTCTTACCCTTTTACTACTTTTTGAAAACTCGCTACTCACCCGGCTTATCCAAATTACAGCAAGCAAATATATCCTTTTGTTTCACATGGATCTTAGGGTTGAAAGATGAAAAATAATCGGAAGTAGACATTTTTGTGCGAATTTACAAAGTAAATTTTGTTCATGGATTCTAGGTAAATTTCTCGAGAGGAATTTTCCTATTGTGGAGATTACCTTATATATTGTCGCGTGTTATGGTTCGCGGATATAAATTTAAAATTCCGCACTGTCTTTTATATTAAGTCAAAAGAGTTTATTTACTAAAAATGCACAATCATTAATTGCACTATTTTACAAATCACATTTTAATTGAATTTTTACCGTTTATCTATTTATATTCCCAATGTTTGTATCACGAAAATCACTTCACCATCTATCAATATCGTCTCTAATTCATGCTCCACTCTTATCGCAGATCATACTATTGCGGTTTTACTATTCTCCCCTATTCATTCAGCTCGGCTTTATATAAGGTCTCTAGTCACTCAATCCATTTCTCGTACATCGGCAAATGTTCTGACGAGAACTATGTTGAATATTCGAGTAATCCTGAATGCTTGCAGTGACGTCACTTTCAGATATAGATTATGAATCATTCTTGTACTTTCAAGTACCTTCGTTTACTTTTCAATCAATACTGATCTGATGTTACTAATAGTAGCGACAGCAATTGTGAGAGTAGCTTGCAGAATTGTTGGAACATGTAATAATATATATATATATATATATATATATATATATATATATATATATATATATATATATATATATATATATACGAGGTGTGTTCAAAAAATATCACGAATTTTGTTTTTTTTTCAAAAATTATTTATTTATTCATGAATATCTATTTTGTCCCCTTCAAAGTAATCCCCATAAGATATTATACACTTGTGCCAACGGTTTTTCCAATCTTCAAAGCACTTCAAAAAATCATTTTTTAGGGTTTTGTACTAAAATACAAAACCCTATTGCAATCACGACCTGTGTCCGTCTGTCCGTCCGTCCGTCCGTCTGTATGTCACAGCACTTTTTCTCCGAAACTATAGAGGCTACAGCCATGAAACTTTGTAGAAAGGTCAGAAGTGGTGACCTCTTGAAAGTTCAAGGGTGGAAAAATTTTTCAAAGGCGTTTAAGGGGGGTCTCCCCATATAAGGGGGTGACCCCTCAAAAAAAAATTTTCACCATTGGTAGTCGAGTAGGATGTCATTGGAAAGGTCTCAATGAGATCTTTTCAAAACACATCTTAAAATTGTCTTATAAGTACCGAGGGGGGCAGGAGAACGGGAAATGTACGAACTTTTCGCGTACCCCCTCCTCGCGATTGGACACCTTCCATCCGAAAAACCTGAAAAAAATCATGAATGTAGGCCTTAATGAGTACAACAACAACAAATACATGAGAAGTCGAAATTCACTCAACTTTGTTAGTAATAGTATGATTTATCGATTTTGTGTTTTCTTGAATAAAATCTAAACGATACCCTTAAACCCAATAAAATTTAGCAAAAAGATGACTATTTATAAGATTGATCTTTTCGGAAAGTTTCATAAAGATCGAATTGTATTTACCGAAGTTATAGCGATTTGAATTTTCGTGTATTACTATGGAGCAATATGCCCTGTATTACTATGGAAACATATTGCTATGGAGCCATATGCGCTTTTTACCGACTTAGACACTACAGCTTTGCTAGAATTTGCATGAAAATTTCAGGAGTGATAGGTATCATGAAGATGAGTACATACAATTGAAACAAGTCGAAGAGGCAGGAGAGAGCTCCTAGCAAAAGGGCTTTGTAACCATTCTAGGATTCGAAAAAATAGGCCATGAATCGATGATTACAGTACAGAGGAGTGGCCCCTAAAAAAAAATTTCATGAAAGGTAGCTGATATGAGTATCAACTGAAAGTTCTCTATGAGAGCTTTTCAAAACAGTTCTTAAACTGACAGTTTTTGCTTCAGTGGGAGCACAGGGGGGAAATACATGAAAAATGTGTTTCCTCCCTCGCGAATGGACACCAGTGATCTAAAAAATCTGAAAAAAATATCAAAGGAGAAATTTATGGGTATAACTATAACAAATACCTCAGAAGTCAAAATTCGTTCAACTTTGTTAATAATAGTATGATCCTCGAATTTCACATTTTCTCCAATTAAATCGTCTTTGACATGAGCATAGGTCTGTCTACCCAACTTGTTTTAATCTTGTTCAGCTCCTCCTTCGATGCCGTCTTTATCTCGTCGCGTAGCGTAACGTCGTCCTTTCATGGGCCTCTTCAGTTTAGGAAACAAGAAAAAGTCACAGGGGGCCAGATCTGGGGAATACGGTGGCTGCGGCATCATTAGTGTGTTGTTTTTGGCCAAAAAGTCGCGCACAAGCAACGATATATGAGCAGGGGCGTTTTAGTGGTGCAAAAGTCAATTTTTGTTCTCCCACAAATCCGGGCGTTTCTGGCGGATTGCTTCACGCAAATTGCGCATAACTTGCAGGTAACATTCCTTATTGACCGTTCTTCCCTGTGGCAAGAACTCATGATGCACCACGCCCCTGCAATCGAAGAAAACTGTCAGCAAAACTTTCACATTCGACCGAACTTGGCGCGCTTTTTTCGGTCTTGGTTCATGCGGCAGCTTCCATTGAGATGATTGAGCTTTGGTTTCCACATCATAACCATGAACCCACGATTCGTCACCAGTTATGACCCTCTGGAGCAAATTTGGTTCGTCGCGGACAGAGTTTAACATCTCATTAGCAATGTTCATGCGTTGCTGTTTTTGGTCGCAATTGAGCAATTTTGGTGCGAATTTCGCGGCGACCCGTCTCATGCCCAAATCGTTGATAAAAATCGAATGGCACGAGCCAATCGATATGTTTAGGTCCTCAGCAACTTCTCTAACGGTGATTCGACGATTGGCCAATACCATTTTCTCCACTTCATTAATTTTTTCGTCTGTTGTTGAAGTGCTCGGGCGTCCGGCACGCTCTTCATCGTTCACATCTTCTCGGCCTTCTAAAAACATTTTGTACCACCGATAAACGTTGCTTCGGTCCAAGGTAGCTTCTTCGTATGCCACAGTCAACATTCGGAATGCATCCGCGCACTTAATTTCGTTTTTCACACAATATTTGATACACGATCTTTGATCCATTTTTTTGAATAAGTAAAAATCGAAGACTATTGAAAACACGTGCAAGTAAAGCAGCTATCACCAATTAAGTGAACATTCAAAATGGCCGAGCTTGTCGGCATAAGTGACAGACATAAGTACCAACATAAAGCCACAAAAAAATCGAAATTCAAATATACGTAACCCGCGAAAATTCAAAATTCGTGATACTTTTTGAACACACCTCGTATATATATATTTATATATATATATATATATATATATATATATATATATATATATATATATATATATATATATATGTATATATATATATGTATATATATATATATGTATATATATATATATATATATATATATATATATATATATTTATATATATATGTTAAGATTGGTTTATAGATTAATTCAAATTCACTTTATTTGAGTAATTAAATTATTGCGAAAAATATTCACAATCGATGTAAGATGTGAAAGGTTAAACCACGTCCACGCTCTACGGAGGTTGGATACCAACTGCCCGGTTCATAGTATCTCATTTTACAGTCGTATTTCATTCCACACTCGGTCATCCATATTACTCGTCTGTCTCAGGCGAGTCATCTGCGTCTTGTGGTGGAACGGTGAGGTCGTCATTGTCGTCGAATTTGGCCCATAGTTTCATCCTGTCTGCGCTCGTATTGGTAACCTTTGGGCCTTCGTGTTCGCCAACCTTCTGCACGCCATAACGATCGAATCCCTTGATTGAAACAACCCGATAGGGACCAAGAAACTTTGGTCTGATCTTCAGTACCGTACCAAACTGCACTCGCTCTATCGCAACCAGGTCCCCAACTTTGTGGATGGTAGCTTCCTTTCGCTTCTTGTTGAAATTTTTCGAATTTCCATCCTGCATTTTCGCTTTAGCCTCTTTCGCCTGCTTGCGTAATTCTGCTCGAGCTTCGTCATACTGTTGGGATATAACTTCCTCTAAAATCTCCATAAGCGTAATGTCCTTTCCAGAATTCATCTTAGTACAGACCATTAATTGAAATGGTGACATTCTTATCGATCGATGATACGTAGAGTTAATAGTTCTCTGAATATTTTTTAACATTTATGAACCATTCATCAGGTGTGTCAATAGAATACTTCGTAAGTGCCGATATGACAACCGCATGAAGACGCTCAAGCTGCCCATTTCCCCTAGGCACGCCGGTAGTCACAAGATGCAACTCAATATCGTCGTCGGTGCAATACTTCTTGAAGTTTTGCGATACAAATGCTCCTCCTCGGTCGGGAATTGAATGAAGAGGATAACCAAACGATTCAGCAATTGCCTCCATCTTCTACAGGACTTCATCGCACGCAAGTGTTTTTGTCGGCAAACCCCAGCAAAATTTTGTGAATCCATCGATAACAGCCAAAGTATAACGATAACCTTTCTTCGTGTCTTGCATAGGGCCCAGATGATCGATATGGAACGCAGCGAGGGGGACATCTCCTTTCGGAATCGGGTACAAAAATCCATCTGCTTTGCCTCGTTTTCTATCGGATAAGATGCATCTCACACAACTGGAAATGCAACGTTCAATGCAACGATCCAGATCGGGGATATAAAACTCTTGCAGCATATACTTCATTTTCTGTAAACAAAAATGCCCTTTTTCGTGGACTTCCCAAACTAATGCTGATTTCATTAATTCTGGAACGACAAACAAACTATTATTATTTGAAATTTTACATAAAATACCATGATGCATCGTATAATTTTTGTAAGGCTTATCTCTCAGTATTTCGATGAAAGGTAGCAACGCCTCGTCACTATGTTGTGCTTCGCTCAATCGTTTCAGAAAGTCGTCATTTTGTATCATCATAACAACCGGATTGCGGCTTAAGGCATCGACATGTCGCATGCCAGTTCCAGCACGGTACTCCACTTCAAAATCGAACTCTTCAAGCAGCATGACCCATCTGGCAACCCGCGTCGCCAAATCCTTCTTTTCCATGGTGCATTTAAACGCTTTACAATCGGTGACAAGTTTGAAGCGCTGTCCAATCAGATAAATCCTAAACTTCTTCAATGCTTCGACGATAGCCAACACCTCGAGTTCGTAGCTTGAATATTTTTTCTCAGGTTCGGTCGTAGACTTGCTCATATAGAAAACAGGATGCATCGAGTTGTCTTCCGCGTCCCTCTGGAGAAGAACCGCTCCATATCCTTGCTTACTGGCGTCAGTATGTAACTCCGTAGGAACGCCATATTTGAAGATTTTCAGCACAGGATTTGATGTCAACGCATTTTTCAAGTCGTTTAGGGCTTTCAGCTCAAGTTCTCTTAAATCGATGACAGCTCCCTTTTCCGTAAGTTCGGTCAACGGTCGCGCTCGTGTTGCGAAATTCGGAATAAATTTCCGAAAATGTCCGGCAAGTCCAAGGAAGCTTTGTAGTTGCTTCAACGTCTTTGGAATCGGGAAATTAATAACGGCTTTTGATTTACCGATCGACGGCTTGACGATTCCTTTTGAAATTCGATGGCCTAAGTATTCTATTTCTTCCTGCAGGAATCGGCATTTACTCCATTTTATATTCAGTCCATTATCAGCAGCGACTTTTAAAGTTCGTTTTAAACTAATTAAGCCTTCTTCAATGGTCCGTGAGGGTACAACGATGTCGTCAATGTAAACTATTACAACGTTTTCGCGAATCAGATCTCGGAATGTATAATTTATAA